>PVIR01024845.1:0-25491 GCA_004026965.1 Petromus typicus | reverse complement strand
TATTCTACAAAACTCTTGCTTCTGTAGCCAGAAAACAAGAGAATTTCATTTTGATTTTAAGCATTTACTCTTTGTTACTATGGCAACCGCCTATCTCTTGCTGTCCTTTCCTCCTCTCCATCCATCTTGCCGTCCTCCAGGGCTCTCAGAGGTCACATTCCACTGCTCCCACCTCGTCTGGCCCCGCATGCTCTGGTCTCTCCTCTTCATTACTTTAACCCTAACACTAACCCAAATTCCTTTTTCTTATTTCTTTTCAGTAGGCAGAGGGAAGGTAGCATTTTCCAAATTCAATAGGAAAATAAAAAAGGAAAGCTACAGAAAACAATAGCAGCAACAAAACAGCGGCAGCAAGAGTGCCGTTTTACTCCCCACTATCCTGTCTACACCTGTGCTGTCACCTGTGGTCCTGAGTACTCGAGTCGCGGTTCTTCTAAATGGAAATATGCTGTACGTCTAAAATATACATCACCTTTTGAAGACTTCATGCCAAAAGGAGCATAAAATATCTCATTAATAATTTTGTATTGACTACATGATGACATGGGTTTGGTTATTCAGGGCTGCATAAAACTTGTTAAACATTTATTTCCTTTGGTTTCTTTTCTTTCTTTTAAAAATCTTTTTAGAAACGTAACTACTGGAATTTTAAACCTATATTTGTGGATCATTTTATACTTGGAAGTATAACATGCTAACTGGCTCTAACCTTTTCTCCTTTATATCCCTGTACCAGAGAGACCATAAAACCACACACGGCACTCAAGATCAGGACCTCTTTCATCATGTGATGGTCATGTGACATAGTCCTGGCCAGTTGGAAGTCAATTGAGGTGAGAATGATGGAGGCTCTGAGGAAGTTCTGGTATAAGACTAACAACAGCAACAAAAAAATTGAACACTGACAACGCCAAATGCTGGTGAAGATGGGGGTTACAAGAACACTCACCGATGGGTGCACAGGAAGTAGTGCAGCACTGGGGAAGACAATTTGGTGACTTTTCATAAAACTAAACATGCTCTTGTAATTCTCCTTCTTGGTATTTACCTCAAAGAGTTGAAAACTTATGCACGTATAAAAATCTGCAAGTGGGTGTTTATAGCAGCTTTATTCATAATTGGTAAAGCTTGGATGCAACCAAGATGTCCCTCAGTAGGCGAATGAATAAATAAACTGCAGTACAATGGAATTTTATTCTGTGCCAGAAAGAAATGAGCCCTCAAGCTGTGAAAAGACACAGAAGAATCTTGAATATATTTTACTCAAAAAAGAAGTAAATCTGAAAAGGCTGTGTACTGTATGTGTCTAACCATAAGTCTCTAGAAAATGCAAAACTATAGAAACAGTAAAGAGGTCAGTGGTTGCTGGGGTCAATGAGGAGAGGGAGGAAGAGATTAAACGTGGAAGGTTTTATTTAGGTTGTTTTGATTTGACACAGATCTCACCATGTTGACCAGGCTGCTCCTAAACTCCTAAAGTTTCCCTCCTGCCTCAGCCATTCGAATAGTTGAAACTATAGCCATGTGCCTTTGTGCCCAACTCAGAGGATATTCACGGCAGTGAAAATATTCTGAAATGTGTTACAGTCATGTATGCATGTCATTAAACCTTTACTGAAATTAATAGAATGTACAACTTCAAGAGTAAACCCTGAAGTAGATTATAGACTCTGGGCGATAATGATGTGTCAATGTATGTTGGTCAGTTATAACACATACACCAGTGGAGGGCAATGCTGACTGTGGGGGACGCTCTGACCCGGCCCCCTGCACACCCCCTCCATCATCCACATTATCTGTATCTTCCACAAAATTTTGTTGTGACTCTAATACTGCTCAAAAAATTCTTAAAAGAGGGACGGGGATTTAGTTCAGTGGTTGTGGCGCCTGTCTTGCAAGCTCAAGGACCCAGGTTCGATCCCAGGTAACCACATACCACACTGGGCGTGGAGACTCACACCCAGCAACAATCAGTACCACATACCACAGTGCTGGGTGTGGTGGGTCACCCCTGTCATCCCAGCACTCAGGAGGCAGAGGCAGGAGGATTGCTGAGATGTGAGTTTGAGGCTGAGCTCAGGGCCAGCCTGAACCACAAAGTGAGACCTTGTCTCAAAAAGCCTAAAAAAAAAAAAAAATTCTTAAAAGGAAAACAAAACAAAACAAAACAAAAGGATGGGCCCCATTCTCTGGCTGTCTGCAATCCTCTTTCATTTTTTTTTTTTCATGTCCAGAATAAAGGTTTAATGCCTGGAGCTAAGGCAGACAATTGGTGACTAAGAGAACAAAAGCCATCCCACTCAGGGGAGGGGAATCTAATGGTCCGAATTCTCCAGCCCACACCAGCAACTGCCCAAATATCTCTTGCCATTGACAAAATGAACCTTGGTGGTTCAAAGACACCTGTGGTGGTTTTTGTTGCTTATGCTTGTACATGTTCCTATCCAAAAGACAGACCTGAGGCCCTAAAATAGCAAGCATGTAGTCTTCACAGACTCCCAGGAGGGGTTTCCAGGCTCTTCCTTAGACTCCTGTCAATTTCTCTCTCACTGCTGCAAGGCCTTCACCTTGGCTCACGCTCACATGGGAACGATCACCTCTTCATAGGCCAAGACCCCAAAGACCCAGTTTAGAACTTCTGAGGGGCTGGAGGACGAAGCTCAGCAGCACATGCCTAGCAAGCATGAGGTCCTGGGCCCCACACCCAGAACTACCGCCAACAATAAAAAACAAAGAAAAGCTTCTGAGCCCCCTCTAAGCTGTTTCGATTTTCAGTCTAGGGAACACATATCAGTCAGACACTAGCAAAACTGCACGACAGGAAATGTTGACCTTAATCCCAGGTCATCTGCCTCCCTGTCTGAGGGGGAGGTAGTCAAACCCACAAAGAGCCTCAAGATAATACTTTAATTATATGAAAAGCACAAATGACATATCATCAGAAGCAGGCAGCACCCAGTGGCAGGAAGGATACGTCTTCCCAGAACCCTCAGTCATCAGAGTCCTTCCACGTAAGCGCCCATCCCACTGGCTGTCTCTGGCTAGGACAGGTCTTCTTTGACACATGCTCCCAGTCGTCTAATTCTCCTCAGGTGTGCTACTGGGGGAAAAGAGGAGGTTGCTCCGTTTGCTAACCTGTAAGTTATGAACACTTCTCACAGCATTCAACCACCTAAGCGTCGAATCACAGCACCAGCAGCCCAGTGCCTCTGGGCACAGCTGCCTGAAGTAGAGCCCACAAAGTGAAATTCTGTTGCTGCTAATAGGTGCTGGGAGGCCTTAGCACTGGGGGCCCGCTGATCTGGCCTCTCGATCCAGCTTGTGTGACCTTGGGCAAATCACTCACCTGAAGAAGCCTTCTGGTTTCACATCATCCACCTCCCAGCTGGCGGCCATCCTCCATCAGGACACAGGGTTGAGTCGGTAAACTGGCCAAGGTCTGCTTTGCCTCTGTCACCTTTGCTACTATAGCAAGTAGCATCTTTGGGTACTTGCCCAGAGTTATGCTTCATTCCTTTCTCCCCCATACAACAGGGAACTTGGTGGCTCCGCCCTCAAAATTCACCCTCAATCCAAGTGCTTCTCACTTTTCGTTAACCCCCATCCCGTCCCTACTCTGTCACTTCCCAGGGGATGCCAGGGGCCTCCTATTTGGCCTTGATTTCCACCATCACTCTTTCTACTCTCTTCTCCATGCACTGGCCAGAGCGGTCCCTTCAGTCAGGTCTTCCCACTGTCCTCCTGTCTCTTTCAAAATAAAACCTGAAGTTCTTTCCATGGTCTTGCAGGTTCTAGTCAGCTAGACTTCCACCTCTGCCTTCCGTGGCCTCCAGCCTTAGAGACTTTGTACCACCTCTGCTTGGATTATTCTTCTGCTCTTTATCAACCTGTGATCCTCTACGTGGCATGTGTTCTACTCCGTCACCCCCATCAGGCTGCACGTTATCCGATGGCAGGGTCTTCGTTTCATTTACTGCCTCCGTGTAGAGTGTCTGAGAATGTGCTGAACAAATGAACGAACGAACATATAAGCACACAAAGCCCTGATGAAAGCCTCTGTCTGATGACAGTGCTTTCTTTCAAATTTCGTGCTGAGGACTAAAGAAAAATATGTTTCTCAGAGTCCCAAAAGACCTCACAGAGCTCATTCTGGTTGGACCAGAGGTAGGATGTCCTGGCTCTGCCTGTTCAGGTAATCCCGCTCCTACAGGATTCTCTAACTTCAAAGTAAAATACACCAAGGGATCAGGAGCAGCAGAGACGTCCCCCAGTCTATCCTTCCTTTAGAGCGGCTCCACTTCTCTGAGAGTGGCCACAGCGGGGCAGAGAAGGAATGCGATGACATTATTGCCCCGATGAATGCGGCCCTTCCAAGCTCGGAGCCCTGCTGTGCATAATGCCAAGCAACACGCCATCAAGAGCAGAGGAAATTGCACCAAGGAAGCCAGCTCATCCTGGTGGAGATGAGAACGCAGCACCTGACATCCGCATCAAGCCTGGCATCGATCCTAGCAGGGGTTACGGGAACCATTCTGCCATTGGCCTCATTACGGAAATAATAGAGAAATTGCTAACAGACAACATTCCCAGTGTCTGGTCTCTTAGACTCTGTGAATCGGCCACACCACACGTCAGCAGGCAGATCAGAATGCCAGACGTGGTCACCAAACTTGAGTAATAAAAGAGTTAATGGTACTTAAATACAGCTTCCTCCTAAGTGCTCCGTAAATGTCAGCTGCAACATGAAGTTCACTGTCATCCGAGCTTCCTGGGTGGATTTATTCATTCATTTAACAAAAATTTGCTGGGCTCCTACAATGTGCCAGACAATAAACAGAATAAAGAAACTGCAGAAGATTATCCTGCCTTTTGTAAGCTAGCAATACAAAGCACAGTGGTGCCAGAGAGAGCTGATAGCATTACCCATGAGCATTTGTGTCGGTAGTGCCATCCTGTAAGTGCCATATCTCATTTAATGATTACAACATCCCTGGGCATTACTATCCTTGTTTCAGAAGTGAAGAAAAACAGAGACTCAGAAATTTATCTAATGTCACACCAGGGCTCACCTCTCCTTCATCAGAGCTAATGCCCCAAATCTCCAGGAAACATGGCTTATCCTTTAACTCAGTGGATTAATATGACAATATATTGGGACCTCACCCTGCGGAGAGTTAAAGGTTTCTAAAAACAAAAGAAGTAAACTGCTAGTGCCAGATATGCCAGATACTCCTTCTCTGGCTAGTGGACGAGGCCCATGCAGGTGTTCAAGGCTGGGAATCCACAGCAGGGTCAGATTAGAGGCACCGATAAATTTCCCCATCTGGCTCCCAACTGGGACATAGAAAACCTCACGAGAAAACTTCATTTTTAATTTTTTATTAGTATATGCTTGCAGCACATACTGATTACATTCCTCATGGGATTAAAACACATTTTCATTTTTTATGTCTCCTTCTCCTCCTCTTGCTCCCCCGAAATAAATTTTTTATAAAGGGCTAAGGGTACAGCTCAGCCATCCAGCACTTGCTTAGTATTCACCAGTGACTCAACACTGAAGGAATTAGGGGGAGAAAGCAGGGACACAAGACTTAGTCTCTTCTCAGAATCCCATAAGCTCTTCTCTGTAATCTCCTTAATGTACTTGGCACTTTCCCTCTTCTGAGCTACTGGCGCGTCATTTATTGCCTTACCAGAGAGGCTAAACATATACAGATAACAGCAGCACCTTTACTGATAGAAGAGGAAAACAGTGATTTGCCCAAGGTCACACAAACAGCCAGTAGTATAATCCACACCAAACCCCACCTCACACAGAACCCTGTGATCTCTCAAACCACTACATCGCTTCCTCTAACTGTGTAAAAGGCTCATAAGCTTTGCAAGAGAATAGAATTGTAAGCAAATATTTCTCTAACTCATGTGACATGGCTGTCCTGAGTCCTTGCAGAGGTAAGAGTCCTTGTGATAGCAGGATGAAACAGTTCTTATCAACCTCTTACAGGGTATGACTGTGGTAATAAGAGCTCATCCTTTAGCACTCTGTATGTGCCCTGGGACAGTTTCATGGACTTACAAATATTAATTCTTATAAATGTCATAGTTCGCTAGGTGGATACTTTCATTATCTTCATTTCTCAATGAACCAAGATTAACCTTAAGTACAAAGGGGTTAACTAACTGGCCCATGGTCATCTAATAACAACTAACACTTGCCATGTGCCACAAACTAAGTAGAAATTGTCCTAAGTCCCATTACAGTACCTCGTATAACACTCAAAACAACCTTAGGATAATTACTATCATTATCCCCACTTTCAGAAGAAGCTAACCGTGCTCCGAGAGCGCAACTTGCCCAAGCAGCCCAAGGCCAGAGGGCGCGCTCTTAATCACCATCTACCACGCAAACGGCAGGGGAGCAGACTAGGGTACGAGCTAGTGGACCAGGACTGGGCAGAGAACATCATCAGGACTTCAGATCCCAGCAAGGAAGCCTGGACTCCTCCAGATCTGCTCACACCAGGCCAGGATCCTCGGCGCACAGCGAGCCGCTGCTGCCCCCTGCTGCCGGGGACCGCCCAGGAGAACCGTGGCAGGGCCACTGCGCGCGAAGCGCCCACTGAGTAAAAAGAAATAATGGGCCTCGCTCTCTCGGCCCCCGCGTCCTTCCCACACCATCAGCCTTCCGCCCCCTACATCCCTGACCCCGGAGGCGGGCTGCACAGCCCAGCAACCTCCCACGGATTGCGCGCTCCGGCTCCAGTGCTCTGCAACGGGTTGCCATGGTGAAGGACGCAGAAGAGCCTGAAGGAGCGGGACTGAAGTGCCCGCCAAGGGTCAGCAGAGCGGGCCGCAAGCCCCCCGGTTGCCATGGTGACGAGAGACCGGCGCTAAGTGCCGGAAGGGGTGGAGTCTGCAGAGGTTTGTACAGTGTGTCTGGCAGCAGCGGCCCTCGCTTTGCCATGATGCTACGGGCCTCAGTGAAGCGCGGAAAGGGCTGGGGTCGAAGGCTGCGCGACCCCGAAGCACTTTCGATCCCTTTGAGTCAGAGGGAGGGAAATCTCTTAGCTCCCTGGTTACAGCCAGCCATAACTCAGCAAGAGAAGTGTGCATTCAAGGACGCAGAGACTGTGCCTGTGCGTTTGGAATTCTGAGCGTGCTCGGGTCCTCATTTTCGCTCTGTCAGTGCCCAGCAGATCCTGGTTGCCATAGTGACGCAGCAGCAGAGGAGAGGGAGTCAAAAGTATGGAGCTCTCTGCTCCCAGCCCCTGCTCTGGGATTGCGGTGGTGGAGAGCAGAGAAGAGTAACGCTCTGGCCCTGCTCATACCCCTAGGACACTCAGGTTGGGGAGCAGAGCTGTTTTCTGGGCCACTGCCGACCTCACGTTACGGGGCGGACGTGCCGTGGTGGGCTGAGTGCTGTCGCTGCAGGGGCAAGTGTCCGACCTTTTCAAGGCTGCTTAGTTTTGGTTGCACAGATATGTCTTCATGTATTTAATCAGTATTTTACTGGAGGACATTAATTTTTTCCTAGTCTTCCATTTTATGAACAATTCTACTGTAATACACAAAGTAATATCTTTGTATATACCTGTGTGTACATGTGCAGTGTTCTCTGTGGAATAAATTTCTAGAAGTAAAACTACTGTGTCAAAAGACAAATGCAATTTTAATTTTCATGGATATGGCCAAATTGCCCTCCAAAGACACTAGAAAATTTACATCTCCACCAAAATGGAATCCAATAATTTTAATTAGGACTATTTACATGATGATGAACTACTTCGAAGAGATTTTCCACAAGCAGCACCATTAAAGCAATTTAATTCTTTGATTTTTTTTAATACCACATCACTATTCAATCCCATTTATTTCATAATGAAGATTTTACCTCTTCAGTAATTTGTATGTCGAATTTTACTTTGGCTTCTGTCATTGTGAGGTTTCTTACTTCACCTTCACTTTATTTAAAAAAAAAAAAAGATAGGGAAAAAAAAGAGCAACCCCCAGGTTCAGAAGCTGCTTGCCACAATTCGGCCATGGAGCCTCCTTTTTAGTACACTTGGCAGAATTCCAACCTCAAAGTTACTTTTAGGCTGTGGGCCAAGAAAATAGGACAACTTTGTAACTTTTCCTAAATACAGACAAAAAAACATGGCTCTGTGCCACCCACAAAATATCATTTCCCCTTTCCCTGATGAAAATGTGCTACTTTTTTTCTAACCAATTACAATTGTATTGTTGTTCTAGTCAGCTTTCCCTATAGATCAGATTTATTAAAGTTCCCAGTCAGGGAATTGCTCCTGATTTCTGATAACATCTAATCTAGACACAACCCAGCTTGTGTAGACACTCCCCAACTCGTCCAGGTAAGGCTCAGACCCAATAAAAGTCTAACACACTTACTGAAATATCCTATTGTTCCCCATTGGTGCACACTCTCTCAGTGGAACAATAATAAACTCAATTTATTTAACGACAGATATGTTCCTGGCCGTCTTTTTCTAGAGGGTATTGGCACTAACAAGTTCTATTTTCTTTGGTAAAATTGTGTAGGTCTAAAATTTGTCAATGACAGTCCTTGATAAATGTTGAATAATAAATGTTATATCGCCAATGTCTTTTATTTTGTATTGAACATTTCAGGCAGATCTGATTTCCCCCAGATTTTACAGTTTTCAGTGTTACTCTCAAGACGTGTCTTCTGAGTTTTTTAAATACTTAGCAAATTTAGCAGTGGCAATCTTTTTTTTTTTTTTTTTTTTTTAGGTTTTTGGAGACAGGGTCTCGCTTTGTGGTTCAGGCTGGCCCTGAGCTCAGCCTCCAACTCACATCACAATCCTCCTGCCTCTGCCTCCCGAGTGCTGGGATTACAGGCGTGAGCCACCACGCCCGGCACTGTGCTATGTGGTACTGGTTGCTGCTGGGTGTGGGTACACCCAGTATTGTTATGTGGTTACCGGGGAATCGAACCCGGGTCCTTGCGCTTGCGAGACAGGCGCCGGAACCACTGAGCCAACTCCCCGGCCCCAGCAGTGGCAATCTTAACCGCTGTCCATTTTATGTTATTCTTATTCTACCAATGACAGTCATTGAGAATTGACAGAAGGTGGATGTTTTTTATTTACTTGACTCAAGACCTTGTCTCAAAATAAACAATAAAAAATGGGCTGTGGATATAACTCAGTGTGAATGCTCTGGGTTCAAGGTTCAGGTCCTGATAAGGCAGGAAGACATTCATGTTCATGTGCATGGCCGCGTGGGTGCATGTACACACACACACACACACACACACACACACACACACACACACACACAATCTCCAGCAAGGCAATGATGTAGGCTGTGGATATCAAGCAAAGTCAAAATGTTCTGCTTGGACTGGCATGCTTACTGTGTGCCACTGTGCTGTTCACCGGGAGCTGTGAACACAGGCTCTGCCATGAAGCAGCTCATGGTTTAATCAGACACAGAGGAGCTGGCAGGCCTCAGTGTGTCAGATGGAGGAGAATGAAAAAGGCTTTCCAGATGGTGAGTTCAGCAAAATGCAAGGCGTGTGTTCATTTAGTAAATATTTATTGGGAACCTACTTGTGCCAGGCCCTGTGGTAGGCACTGCGGATGCAGGAATGAACATGTTACATGCAGATCTTTTCCTCCCAAAAGCTGAGCTCAGTGAAAGGCTACATATTAGATAATCACACCAGTGACTACAAGATACAATAACTGTTGCAAAGTGAACCCCAGGGTTCTATGGCAGCTGGAGCAAAGGCAACCCCACAAGTGGAACCAGAGGGCTGCTGGAGAGACTGATTTTTATCCTGAAATGTGAAGGATGAGTTGGAGTTTTCCAGACCAAAAGAAGGTCGTTCCCGCCCTGCCTCAGAGAGGAGAGAGGGGCCTGGCCCACGGAGGACATGGAGGCAGCCAGTGAGGCTGGAACAGAGGGATGATGATGGAGGGGCGCAGGTCCCTGATCCCATGGGCCTTGTCTGTCCCCTCACTTCGCATTTTAATTTAAAAAGAATATGCCAGAGAAGACGGTCAAAGAAGGAGTGGCCCGATTAGATTAGAAATACATTTTCTGCTATCTGGAGAATGGATGGGTGGCAGTAAAAAAAAAGCCACCAAACCACTTAGAAAAAGGCCACTGCAGTTATCCTCAAGAGCAACACCTACAGTTGGACCAGGAGGCACTTAGATGGCAAAGCATCTGGTGGAGTGTTGGGAGTAGAAATGAGATTGTATAGATGGAGTGGTATGGGGGGTAAAGAAATATCTAGTGAAGAACATGAGAGAAAGCCCTGAAATGGGAATTCTAATTTCTAGCTCTTCGGAATGTGCACTTCGAGATGGGTCCTTTAAGGATACATCAAGGTAGAGTGAGATAGTGTGAGGAATGACATGACATTGACCTAGTCTAACATGACCAGTGTCCTCGAGAGACACCAGGGATGCACGTGTACAGAAGAAAGTCCGTGTAAGAACACAGAGGGAAGCTGGCCATGGGTAGGCCAAGAAGAAAGGCCCCAGAAAAGCCAAACCTGCTGACACCTTGATCTCGGACTTCAACCTTCCACAGCTGTGAGAAAATAAATTTCTGTCACGTTAAGTCCCTGTCAGTGGCATTCTGTTAAGGCAGCCCTGTCAGGCTATTACAAACCCAAATTCCCCGAGTAGCAGGGAGCTGGGAAATGAACAGTACATCCATTATGTGGAAAACAGTCTCATGCAAGATATCCCACACAAGCTCAAGATTTGCACTCATGATGAGTTTATTCAATATTCTCCCTTCAACCTATGAAGAATTTCTCTGCGTTTGTCACACAGGACTGATAAAGGGTCTCAGGAACAGTCACAGCTACTGGCTCAGAGCAGTGTGCTGGGTGCAGGTTGCTTGAAATTTGTTAGTTATAGCAGCGATAGCCCACACACTACTGTGTGCTTTCCTTCATCATTATTATTTTGGTATATATATTTGTGATTTTATTTGTGATTTCTTATAGTATTTATGTACTATCAGCTAAAATAGTAACTATCTTTCCCATATATAAAAATTTGCCCTATGAATTCTTTAAAATAACTTCTTGCCAGCCATGATGGCACCTGCCTATAATCCCAGCACTTGAAAGGCTGAGGCAGGAGGATCTCTGAAGGTTTGAGGCCAACCTAGAATACACAGTAGTGAGTTCAGAGCTAGCCTGAACTACATAGTGAGATCCTCTCTCAAAAAACAAAAAAAAAAGAGAGAGAGAGAAAGAAAAATGAAATAATTTTATAATGAGGGGAAAGACTGTTCTATGGAAATATTAAAAATAATGAATTAGAGAAAAATAAGATAGAGCTATATATTCTGACACAAGAAGATGTCCAAAGCATATGGTTAAGTGAAAGAAAAAACAATGCACTAGAGTAGATATGAATCTATTTTTGTATTCTAAAATAACCATTTGCTAGTAGATGCTTAAGGAAAAATCTGGTTGCATGTACAGCCAACTTTTTAAAGTACTGTAAAAATTATACTGGTTAAAAATCTAAACGAACTCTGTAAATAGTTTTCTGTAGCAGGGAAATTACATACATGGTAATATGACACCAAGCAATAGGGGAATAAGAGCCACAATCCATTACTGTGGTGTTTCCAGGCTT
This sequence comes from Petromus typicus, assembly GCA_004026965.1. Classification (NCBI taxonomy): domain Eukaryota; kingdom Metazoa; phylum Chordata; class Mammalia; order Rodentia; family Petromuridae; genus Petromus; species Petromus typicus. The sequence continues at coordinate 13,843 of PVIR01024845.1, read as the reverse complement.
AACAACCATACCATATGACCAGGGGTGGGGTGGGTGACATTTGGGGTCATGTCACATAGTAAGTACTAGTACAACTAATGTCAATTTTCTAAAAAAAAAAAACCCATATCCATAAATATATAGTACTCTTCCACCTCAAGAGATCATCTTTTATGCCCCATATGTCTTATTGGATAGAACGCTGATGTTTACACAAATAAACAGATAGAGCACTCTCAAATGGAGTGGAGCCTGGTTCATTAGCACAGTCTGTTTACGCAATCAGAACCCTTTCTGCACAGCACACTCAGCGCGCCTGGCTCAGGGAGCATGACCATTCCGAGAGGCCCCAACACTACAAGCTCTTTGTTTTCTCGTCTGACAAAGGAGGAGGATGCACTGTGATGATTTCTCAGACAGCTGCCCACTGGCTTTCTGAAACCTATGGACCTCTCCGCCGTTGACAAAGCATTTGAAGTGGCTGTTCTGGAGTGAAGTGGTGTCCTTGGAGGAAATCGGGCCCAGAGTGACTATTCAACAGTGTGACTCTCAGCAGTCTTTGAATGAACGTATTTAAAGTCATTTAGTGTGATTCTGTGTAGCTGAGACACATTTAATAGGATCTGCTTATAGCAACTTGAATTTAATAAAAGAATTTAATAATGATCCCCTTATAATACATCAAAATACTGTTTTTCAGACTTCTTAACTACTTTTGCTTGAGGCATAGTTTCTGGCAAGGAGCCTAAGCTAAATGGCAAGCACTTTACTGAGTGCGGAAATGAAGATTGAACATCACCAAAGAGATTGTGTACATTTTGGAAAATTATTTCATTTATCAAAATGAAATTCACAGCACTTTTAAAGCATGCAAATGATCAAATGGCACTGAATTAGAAAAAAAGTTAATCGAGCAGTCTTTATAGAAGTCCTCTGTGCTAGGGACGGTGAAAGAAGCACAGTACTGCTGGGTGACATTCATCATTACATTTGTGGAACTGTTGGCCAGGCAGACCAGAGGCTGGCTTATCTGTACAGCTGCCCAAAGCATAACCTATGAGCAGAACTGAGAGTGCCAAGGGAGCAGATGGGAAACACAACCAGCTACCTGGGAATCTCACACAGGATTCCTCAGGGTGCCAAACTGGTAAGTGGCTCCACTCCCACTCGGGAGGTGCGTTCCCTCACGTGACATGGCAAAGGGTATGGGTGTGTTGGAGGTGGGGTGAATGCTTGAAGCCAAATTGAGGATGACACTTTCAAGTGAATCCTCCTGGGAGGTGAAAGAGCCAGCCAAGGTGCAGCACGTGCAAATGACCCTAAAGAGGGACTGGGGCAAAGAGATCCTGGGTGACAGGTGTCAGTACAGGAAAAAGTGTGTACTATTCCTGAGGTGCGATGGGGCAACACTGAGACTTTCAGCAGGGGCACCATTCTGGAAAGTGGCTAAACAGGGCCTGGGGAAGCACTGTCCAGTGAGAGGTGATCAAGGGAGAAGGACAGAGGGATGGTGGGTGATGAAAGGAAGTAGATAGATATAGGATGACATTTAGGGATACACTGAAACAACAGGATTTGCTCAAAAGAAGATGGGAGATTGAACGGGACTCCGAGGATGACAGTGTGTGCATGGGGCTGGTGGATGGGTGATCCTTACTGGTGTAGCAAGTGGAGGGTCTGTTCTGCATGCAGGTGAGATGTTAAACATTTGGGTGGTGATGTTGAATTAGGTACTCAGGTCTTCAGGAGACTCTGTGGGAGAGAGCTGAGCTGAAGATAGAGATCTGTGACTCGGCATATGGTGAGTGCAAAGCCATGGGGCCGAATGCCATGCCCCCAGGACATGAGGAAGGCAGGGAGGTGCAGGGGCTGAGGGCCAGTTGCTGAGGAAGGTCAATGGTCAAGTGTTAGGTAGAGGAAAAGAGGCTGAAAAGAGCAGCTGGAGAGATTGGAGAAAATTCCTAGGGACTGATTCTGCGCAAATGTGGTGGGATAGAAAAATCCAAATGAGCCTTATGTCACCTTGAGTACATAAAGTACATTTCTGGCCGTGTAAAAGATGAGTCTCATGCAGAGGATTCATCTTTTACTGCCAGTTCTCCTGTGTTAACCACCTGCTCTCTTTGCAGAATTCACACATGAAATACCATTCAGAGAATGAAGGGCCCCATCCACCCCGATGGCTCAAGCCCAGCAGTGATCTCTGATGCCATTTTATTTGCTAACAAAGTTCAGTCTCTGCTGGTACCAAGACTAGTTGGTTCCATTATCTAAAATTCCATTTCCACCTGCTTTCATTCCCTTCCACTGCCTTGTCCCAGACCAGTCTTCTCTTTCTTGAATGAGGATTGTGGCTTTCTTCCAGGGTGGGGTTAGGTGGTCCTCCTTCTGCTCTTCTCCTGGCAGAGAAGTCTTCACAAATACAAGCCATACTGCTGTCCAAAAACTCTCGAGGGACACGGTCTAACTGGTTATCAACAGGTGACTGGTTAAATAAGTCACACTACAGTACACACATGCATCCGGATGTTATGAGACATGCAAAATAAAAAGTGATCATGGAATGTTCTTTCAGCTCTGATACAAAGGATCTTCAAGACGTGACATGAAAAAAGCCAAGTGTGGCTAAGACGCCATCATTTGTAAAACAAAAGGAGGTGTATAAGCATGTTTTTATGTAATAAAACACACGAAACTGGTATCTAAATGGCATCCGGGGAGTATCTCACGCCTGTAATCCCAGCACTTGGGAGGCAGAGGCAGGAGGACTGCTGTAATGTGAGTTTGAGGCTGAGCTCAGGGCCAGCCTGAACCACAAAGTGAGACCCTGTCTCAAAAAACCTGAAAAAAAAAAGAAAATCTAGTCTTCTCCACTACAAGGCCTCACGCCCAGCCTGTCTCCACCTCTGGTTTCATCTGCAAACACTTCTTCACAAAGCTCTGGCTAGCCTGGCCTCCTCTTGGTCCCTCATGGAGGTGGCAGGATTAGTGCCTTCTTAGGACTGCTTCTTGCTGGTCTCTGTCCCTTCAGCTCCCTGGGTATCCGTGTGACTCACTCCCCACACATTTTGCTCCAAAGTAACTTTTCAGAAAGGCCTACCACACCTCAGCCGAAATTTGCCTCCCTGGTCCGCATTACTGAAAGTCATGGCAGTTCTTACAGCTGCAATGTTATAATAGCTTGTGTTTTGTTACTTTAGTTCATAGTAGCAGTATAGGGACTATGCTTCAAATTTTGGCTTTTCTTTCTATTAGCTTTGCGACCTTGATTAAGTCCCAAACTTCATTAGGTTTTGTTAAAACTTGGTGAAATCTGGTATATGACGTGCCAGGATGCCAGACCTCACCAGGAGCAGGCTGGGTAGGAATAATGGTTACCTATTTCAGGATGAGGAGATAGGCCAGTCAAAGGATATATAAAATGGGGGGTGGGGAGAGGTCTCCACCTTCAGGGATCCTGACTCCATTCTCAGCACAGAATAGCCAGCTTTCCTCTTTACTATTTTTTTTTTTTTTTTTAATCCCTGCAAGAGTCTGTGCCCCTGCCTCCACTGAGATCAGAGTCTACACTTATGATCAACAACCACCGTGATAGTTTCTCTCTTTGCTGGGAATTGGTTGTTTGTCTTTTGATTTTCTTTTTGTAAATGAGTGATATGTTGTGGCCTAGAAAACAGTACATAGAGTTTCTAAACAACATCATTAAATTAAATGCTGTGCCACTCTGACTTAAGGAAGCCATTCATCTCTTTGTTTCTTAAAGGGAATGAAATGGTTGATCAGTTTTGTCTCTGCATGATTATTTGTTACAACCAATAGAGACACCAACATTTAGTCAGAGAACTGAATCCACATTCTAGTCTAAGCGCCTAAGTACAATGTTGTTTTCCAGACAGCATGTTCATTTTTTATTTTCTCAATTTAGACTAGAGCGGCAGGAACAAGGGCTGGCTTTGTAACGACCAGGAGAAAGCCATGAATCTCTGAAATTTGACAACAGATGTCACTAGTGCCACATTGCTCACAGAGCCATCAGTGCTACCTGCCATTTCAGAGCTCCTGAATCTTCTTTGGCATAATATACATTTTTTCAAGAATATAGTAGCTTATTGTCAGAAAATTCTGCCTTCTTGTGTTAGCCCTATTTACCTTGGCATTGGCTCTAGGAGGTCATAAACGTACACTCCATTTTACAGGCAGAGACACTGAGGCTCTGGATTGTCCAGTAATGCCCGAGGTCATGCAGAGATGACACTTGCCTGTCTGTCTTCAAAGCTGTGCCCATTTTATGCTACCCTTGGTTAAAGCCTAGCATCACTATAAACAGTCCCAAAGTCCACCGTGCTTCCAGCCACCATCTGAGCCAATTAGAGCTACTTGGAACAGCAGTGTCATACTGAAGCAGATCAATAGATGTGGAGTAGACTGAAATGCAGAATTTAAGTGAGCAAATGATGGCACAGAAGCTCCCAGAATCAGAGTCCCCACAGGCCCCTTAGCCTGCAGCTCCTGATGCTAAGTCACTGAGATTTGAAAAGCCAGCTCCTTAACAAATTATGCATCCCATTTTCCTTTTCCACTTTCTTCCTGTGAAGCAGCAATCAGCTCTGTCATTCATTCTTCAGGAAGCCAGCCTGAATATGCCAGGAAGATGGCCACTGAGGACTTGAAAGATCTCTTTCTTAGAAAATCTCGGAACAAAGAAACCATATTGTGTTCTCTGATTCACAGCCCTCTTTTCTAATGGTGTTGAGAATATGTTCATCAAGCAAAGCTCTTCTGAGGATGGGGAGGGCAGGGATGGAAGAGAAAGAGTCACAGAAGTCATCATTGGTCTTTGGGATGGGGAATAAGCAGGTCACTGATGTTGACTTGTCTCTACCTTTGGGCCAGCTGCTTTACACATCGAGTCCTATTTGTATAAATAGCCCCGCTAACTAACTATTGCCTCTCATCTTATAGACAGAGAACAAAAGGCTTAGAAGTCACATGACCCATCCAGGACCCACAGGCTGGATTCAAAGCGGGTTCTTCCGGCTGACACGATCTCATCCATTCTCCTAAGAATCTCCACTCTGTGGTTTCAACCCCAGGCTTTTATGTGTGCTCTTCTCCAGGGTGGATAATCAGAGATGTGGCTTTGATATCTGGCTTCTGGTCCAGGCTGGGCAGCCACGCATAGGTCATGCCACTCCTCTAATTCCATTCCCAACGATAAAAGGAGAGTGAAAGTCATTATGATAGGCTCAAATAAGACAAGGTCCATTCACCGTTCTTTCCAGAGCTCCCATCTGGAGTTTAGTTTGGGGAACTGAGGGAGCAGCAGTCTTACACTTGTGCCTGGGGTAGGGAATATAGGTGTTTTGTAACCTATAAAGGATCACACAAAGGTAAGTGAAATAAAGAGGATATTAGTTCCCTGAAATGAGGAGAAGCTACCTTTTCTTAGAGTAGATTAGATTGGAATTTTTCAAATAGAACATCTACCAGGGAATTAAAAAATATGCACTCTCCAAAGCATAGCAGTAAGGGAATTTTCTGAAGATAAATTAGGAGCCTCTTTCTTTTTTAAAGGCTTTTAGCCTGGCAGATGGTTAAGTGGGCAACAGGCCAAAGAGGGAAGAGGAAGAGAGCTTACTCCATTAGGAGGGCCAGATGCAGAACAACCCTGTGCCCACCACTTAGAAGTCTTCTTTCTTGGGCCAGGGATTTATCTCAGTGGTTCTGGAGCCTGTCTTGGAAGTGCAAGGACCTGGGTTCGATCCCTGGTAACCACATATAATACTGGGTGTGGAGACTCATGCCCAGCAGCAACCAGTACCATATACCACAGTGCCGGGCATGATGGCTCACGCCTGTAATCCCAGCATTCGGAAGGCAGAGGCGGGAGGATTGCTGTGATGTGAGTTTGAGGCTGAGCTCAGGGCCAGCCTGAACTACAAAGCAAGACCCTGTCTCAAAAAAAAGAAGTCTTGGGCCGGGGATATAGCTCAGTGGTTCCGGCGCCTGTCTTGCAAGCGCAAGGACCCGGGTTCAATCCCCCATAACAATACTGGGTGTGGAGACTCACCCCAGCGGCAACCAATACCACATACCAATGCCGGGTATGGTGGCTCATGCCTGTAATCCCAGCACTCGGGAGGCAGAGGCAGGAGGATTGCTATGATGTGAGTTGGAGGCTGAGCTCAGGGCCAGCCTGAACCACAAAGCGAGACCCTGTCTCAAAAAAACCTTAAAAAAAAAAAAAAAAGAAGTCCTTTTTTCCTCAAGTGAAGGACTTGGATCTGCTCACTCACCACCCATAGCCTCACTCATTCATTCATCTTATACCAGCACTTGGTATCAGTGGCATAACTGTACAAATAACTTCAAGAGTAGTTAGTGTTCAAATATGAAGAAAGCATGGATTTTCTTAAGAGGAATTTATAGTAAAGTCTACTTGTGTAAGATGTCTGTAATTCTGTTTCTTCCATGTCTCCAGTTCTGTTCCTCATCCTGGCTCCTCTAGGGGTCTCCCACATTGTGCTAATCACCAGGGTGAGGAAAGAAAGAAGGAACCAGCCATGTTTGACAGATAGGGAGATCACGTGGTGGTGACGAGGGAGCCACTGATGTCAGTTCTGACCATGGTGAGCACGCACAGGGGTTCTGAAGCAGACAGAGCAGGCAGGTGTCCCACAGGCAGGAGGAAGGAAGAGCTTCCAATATGTGTGGCATGTGGGGTATGTGTGGCATAGGGCAAGGGCCCTATATGCTGTCTAGTCGTGGCAGTGGTACCTGCATTCTTTTTTTTTAAGGTTTTTTGAGACAGGGTCTCACTTTGTGGTTCAGGCTGGCCCTGAGCTCAGCCTCAAATTCACATCACAATCCTCCTGCCTCTGCCTCCCAAGTGCTGGGATTACAGGCGTGAGCCACCACGCCTGGCACTGTGGTATGTGGTACTGGTTGCTGCTGGGCGTGGGTCTCCACACCCAGTATTGTTATGTGGTTACCGGGGAATCGAGCCCGGGCCCTTGCGCTTGCAAGACAGGTGCCGGAACCACTGAGCTAACTCCCTGGCCCGGTACCTGCATTCTTTATCTCACTGTATGTAGGGAACAGGGGAAAGGGACATAAACTAGAACCTTTGCAGTAAGTTCTAGTCTCTTGTGAGCCCAACTGCAGTGTGAATTAATTAATAATAGACAGAAATAAGACTTAGAGAAGAAGCTGAGCTTGGGCCTGATCCATTCTACTCTGGGTAGCAAAGACAAAAAAAAAATAAATAAATAAAAGCTGAGTGTAGCCCCCTTTTATTCAGCACACCCAGATAAAGTAATGTAACAGGTCACTCAGGAGGGCAGTATGTTCTTACATCTCAGTACAATGAGGAATTATGTAGATGAAGATCCTGGAGCATCACAGCATGTGGGACCACTAGAGTCCCTGCTGCTACCAGAGCTAAAGACTAGCATCTTTTAGTCTGTTTTCAGGCAGGAAAGCTCAGCTGAGTTATAGTCCAGAGGGTACAGTTATTTCTCCCAGATAGGATTGCTCCCGACAACCATACTCCTCAGGATTCCAGGAAAGTGCTTTGCTCACTCCCTCCCCTGCCTCCTGCTGAGTGCCTTGGGTAGATTTGAATCTAGACTCACTCAACTTCAAAGTCCTCACTCTCTAACCCATTCTGGATTAAAGTCACTCAGAGGCAGTGGGGAAAAAAAATGCAGAATCCAGAGCCTCACCTAAGCATTTAGATTGTAATCTTGGAGGTCTGTGGTGGGTGACAGAAACTTCATTTTTTAAAAATATCTACATGACTCTGATAAGGACCATACAGTTTATGATGGCTACAAATAAGGAAAGGTAATACTCCTGAGCACTCAACAGCATGACCCTAAATAACCAGAGCAAAGGTTAAGCTATGATCAGTGATGTAGCAGGCATTCTTCTGAGGCCAGTTTAACTTGTTCAATTCTCCTAGCAAGACTATGAGGTGGGAGCTACTGTTATCTTCCACCTCATCTTATCTTAATATATTAACTATGTTATAATTACGTATCACAAATTAGGAAAGAAAGCGACATAAACTGAAGTTAAGGGAGACCTCTCTGAATAATATAGGCCTAGAGAAGACATATAACTTCTCAATGCCAAAGAACTTTTTATGGCCAGACCTGGTTTGGGACATCTGGAACTAGGCCTTTGAACCACCATACTGAACCCTCTCTCAAAGACATTACAAGAGCCAGGAGGGAAGGGATGATGCTTCCTGACGTTCTGACTGGGGATGGAGGAGGGTGGGTGGGGAGATCTTTGGAAAGATGAATGAGCTAGGACTCCTGTCAGCAGAAAGCCAACGAACCCACAGAGAAGGTGGAAAAGGGCATCACCAACCAAAATCACGTGAGTTGCACTAACAGAGGCAGGCCAGGCAGAGCAGGAGAAGTTAAGGCCATAGACTTGCCTTAGTCTATTTTCTGCTGCTATAAAAGAATACTTGAGACTGAGTAGTTTATACAGACTTCTGGCTCATTGTTCTGGAGGCTAGGATGTCCAAGAACATGAAGCTGGTGTCAGCCGAGGGCCTTTGTTCACCACCATGGAATGATAGAAGGTCGAATAGCTAGAGAGGGTGAAAGGGAGAGAGCAAGAGATTCTGGGCTCACTTTTATAATTGACATATCTAAGCCACTCCTTTGGTGATGACACCAATCCATTCACACGGGCAGAAGACTTACAACATAATCACCTCTTACAGGGTTGCATTGACACTTCAGTTTCCAACACATGAATGTTAAGGACACAGCAGATGCATACACATGCCTGAGTGTGAAACAGAGGCCCCCAGGGAACCGAAGGGACCCAGGTTTCATGTTGGGCAGTGTACTATCTCCGGTGACAGCCACCCATGGCCTCTAAGCCCACAGATTGTCTGAAATAAGGACTTTGGAAAAGGCATCCTGACCCCTCTCCTTTTCACATGAGAACTCTGAAGTCCAGAGAAAAGGAAGTCATGTGTGGTCACCCCACTCGTTAGGAGGAGAGGGGGCCCAGCCTGCTGTGAGTCAGGTAGGTCTTTTCACCAAGGAAACAAGGAAGGAGGCAAGTAGCATGGACTGAGTCCAGCCTTGTACAGCCACTGGGCTCTCTCATTCTCCAGTTTATCCCTGGAAGTGAGAAATTCCTGAAAGATGTCTAAACCAGGGGCTGTGAGGCTCTCAGGCACCTCTCTCTCAAGAAAGGCATGAGAGAAGCTATTGGAGGAGGGTCTTCTGAGCTGCTTTAGTGGTTCTACCTAATAGGAGGTCACTTAATTGTTTAGAATATTGAATGAATGAATGAATGATGAATGAGAGCTTCCAACCTAGTCTGTAACCCTGGGCCTTATTTTGGTCCAGGGAAAAGAACCTCAAAATAATCCCTAATGCAGCTTTTGTCCTGGTCCTGGAGCATGAGCATCACCAGAAACTTGTAAGATAGGCACTCTTTTAGGCTGTACTAACTGGCTCGCTCCAGGGAGCCTTCTGGGTTTTGGCCTGGGCTTTAGTGATCTGATTTTTGCCCAGATATGAGAAACATGAGCTAGGCCGTTCTCAAGGTGAGTAGGTACAGACTTCCTACAACCCCCATTTCAGATTTCACTGCATCCTCTTGGCCTGTAGGTTTCTGGGGATTGTTCTTAATCACTTCTCTGATTTCTCTGGTGCATTCCACACATGTATAGGCTAGGTAACATAGCAGAGGGGAAGGCTGGATTCAAAAATTGCTTCTGTTTTGAAAACAGTAAACCTGAAGCCAGAAGTGCTTTCAGAGAGACATCCTAAGTGCATGGGCCTGCTTGACCCTCTGAGGGCGTTGGAGAGTGGGCAGGAGTAGCCACTGAAACACTCATTTCCAGCTCCATTGTCTCTGAGTGCAGGCTTCCGGGAAGACTTCAAAAGGATGAGCCGGGCCATCTCAAATGCAGCAACAAAGGTGTCCAGCTGTTGGTTTCCTGGCTGTCTAGGGCTGGGATATAATTCCCTCATTTTCTTTCCTTCTTGAGCCCTAAGCATCCCCAGGCTCACTGCTCCAGCTCCATGACCATCTCCCTGACCCAGAACCCTCTGCCAGGGGCCCGTGCCATCTCTGCTGAGCCCTCACAGAGCACATCCTGTGCTCTCAGTCTTCTCCCAGGGCTTTGCAGGGCCCTGTCCTGTCATGGTGGTAGGTGTTGGCTCAAATGTCACCACATTAGAGGGGGACACCCTGGTCACTCTGACTAAAGTGCTCACCCACTCCCAACCCTTTCTCTCTCCTGTTTTAGTACCCATCCACCTGACGTTGTTGGTCATCTATTTATTATTTAACCAGAATATAAGTTTCATGAAGGCAAAGTCTTTGTTTTGTTTACCAGAACAATGCCAGGCACATGGCTGGAATAAATCTTGGTTGAATGAATGAAAGGTTTTTGTGATCTGTTTGGCTCAAACAAAAGCTGAATTAGGGATTATTTGGGGGTTATTTTCCCTGGACCAAAATAAGGCCTGGGGCTACAGACTAGGTTGGAAGCTCTCATTCATCATTCATTCATTCATTCATTCATTCATTCATTCAATATTCCAAAGAATTAAGTGGCCTCCTACTAGGTACAAGATTATGCTTAGACATTGGGGATTCAATGATTAGTGAAAACAAGCAATGTTCTTGAATATCCTGGAGCTTACAGTTCAAATACTACCAACGAAACACAAAGGCACCAAGGAGAGGTCCTGCCTATCCCAGTTCCCTAAAAGGAAACCTCTGATCTAGTCTGAGGTGGTGGGAAGAGCTGCCTGAGGAAGAGAAGGGTTGAAGAGGAGGAAAGATGATGGGAGATGATGGGGAAAATGCTGACCAGGAGTCAGTGTGTGGCAGGATAAAGGAGCCGGCAGTGTGAAGGAACAGAAGAAGGTAGGGTGGCTGCAGTAGAGAGAGCAGTGAGCCGGGAGGATGATCTGAGAGAGCTGTGGGGGGGGGGTGAGATATCATAGGGGATTTGCCCTTAATCTCAAGAATAAAGCAGAACTATTGAAGTATTTTAAACAGAGAAGGAGTGGGTAAGTGAGTGACCACGGTCATCTTTTTCTTTTAAAAAGGTCTTTGTGGGCCAAGGATTTAGTTCAGTGGTTCCAACACCTGCCTGCCAAGCTCAAGGTCCCAAATTTGATCCCCAGTAACCACATACCACAGTGCCAGGCGTGGTGGCACACACCTGTTATCTCAGCACTCAGGAGGCAGAGGCAGGAGGATTGCCGTGAGTTCGAGGCTTTCCTGGGCTACATAGTGAGCTCAGGGCCAGCCTGAACTACAAAGCAAGACAATGGCTCAATAAAATAAAATAAAATAAAATCTTCATGGCAAAATTTTAATTGACTAGCACTCATAAAGCCACACAAACACATAACACAGAAGAGAAAAAAGTCTGGATTTGGTTTAAATCTCAGATTTACAACTTACTGTGTATCCCTAGGAAAACTACTTAATTTTTCTGTTCCTCAGTTTTCTTTTTTTTTTTTTTTTGAGACAGAGTCTCGCTTTGTAGTTCAGGCTGGCCCTGAGCTCAGCCTCCAACTCACATCTCAGCAATCCTCCTGCTTCTGCCTCCCGAGTGCTGGGATTACAGGCGTGAGCCACCACGCCCGGCACTGTGCTATGTGGTACTGATTGCTGCTGGGTGTGGGTCTCCATGCTCAGTATTGTATGTGGTTAACCAGGGATGGAACCCAGGTCCTTGCACTTGCAAGACAGGCGCCAGAACCACTGAGCTAAATCCCCGGCCCCCTTCAGTTTTCTTATATGCAAGATGGGGATAAATAAATTATGAATGACAGGATTAAAGCACCTAATAATATGCAGGATTTTAGATTTGTGTTTGATTCAGTGTGCAATAAATTATGTTAGTTATTATTATGATAAAATGTAATGTGACTGTTAAAGATTGTCCCGTTGAGAAGACAAAAACTGAAATTCAGAGAATAACTCATAGGCCCTAAGTTGTTAGGCAAAGCAATAGAAACAACATTTGAGCGGTAGCTATGATCTACATTATTAGACATCGCAGCATCCAAGATAAATAGGACTGGCTGAGTAGATCTGATCTTGATGAAAAATTGCCAAATATATCCGGGAGACAGACTAACTGACGCAATTAAGCAACTCTGGCAATGGTTATTTATTTATTCACTAATTTTTCATACATGTACTAAACACTAGGTGCAGTGCTAAAAAATGAACAAAATTAAACACAAATCTTGATTTAAAGAGATTATATTTAATGGAAGAGATATGTCAATATAGGTGTGGAAGTTGAATGTCTTTTCAGCTAGTTCTCACATGTCAGCTTTCCACGTGGAGAAACTGAAAACTACCCCAACCAGCACACTCATTGTAAAACAGGATGTCACTGCCAGAGAAGATCACTATCTCTACCCTAGGTATGCAGCAGTGGTATAGACACATTGTCCAGGAGAAAAGGAGCCTTAGGGACAGAGAGCTCCCAAACTGCCCCCAGGGGAGCTGGCTTTGCTATGAACAGAGTGTGAAGAAGTTCAAAGCTAATGGTGCTCTTGAAAAAATGGACATCATGGACCAGGGATTTAGCTCAGTGGTTCCGGCGCCTGTCTTGCAAGCGCAAGGACCCTGGTTCAGTCTCCCGGTAAAGTACATACAATATTGGGCATGGAGACTCACACCCAGTAGCAATCAGTACCACATAGCACAGTGCCGGGCGTGGTGGCTCACGCCTGTCATCCCAGCACTTGGGAGGCAGAGGCAGGAGGATTGCTGTGATGTGAGTTTGAAGCTAAGCTCAGGGCCAGCAAAGCGAGACCCTGTCTCAAAAAAATAATAATAATAATAATAATGGGCATTTTAGGGATAAGCACTAGAAGGATATGGGTAGCTCCTTGAAATTAAGCAGCTAAAGTTTAAGCCATGTGGTGGTTTAACAGAGAGAATCAGAGAAAAGGCTATGAAGAGTCCACCTGGGTTTAGAACAAGATCCAAAAATTAGCCTGAAAGACAAAAAAGACAGCAAAGAGGCCAAAACTCCCCCAAATCATCTGTGTAAAATGCATGACTTACCAGTGTTGCTGAAATAATCTGCCATCGGTGAGAGGAGGCCAACACCTAGGTGGGACAACAGCAAAGGCAAACAGTTCAACGGAGAGGTAAAGAAAAACGACAGTCAAAGAAAAGCCCAGCTAAAGCCACTGGCCTCCCAGAACGGCTGTGTTTCTCCTAAAGGCTGGGATCTCTGAGGGTAATATCAGAGGCTACATCTTCTGGAGGAAATAGAGTTTATTGAAATATTCCAGCAAAATCACTGATCAAATAAATTAGCAAACAATTCTGGTGATGGGTGAGGCATAAGTATCCAGAGTTTCTATCTTATCTAAACTATCCACTTTTAAAAATTTATGAGACATGTGAATAATTATACGACTGTGTGGAAATGAAACAATACCCACCTAGGGCCGGGGATTTAGCTCAGTGGTTTTGGCGCCTGTCTTGCAAGCGCAAGGGCCCGGGTTTGATTCCCCAGGAACCACATACCCTACTGGGCATGGAGACTCACACCCAGCAGCAATCAGTACCACATACCACAGTGCCGGGCGTGGTGGCTCACGCCTGTAATCCCAGCACTTGGGAGGCAGAGGCAGGAGGATTGCTGTGATGTGAGTTGGAGGTTGAGCTCAGGGCCACCCTGAACTACAAAGCGAGACTTGTCTCAAAAAAAAGAAACAATACCCACCTAAATAATCAATATATCAAAGAAGAAAACACCAGTGAAACTAGACAATGCTTCGAGGTTAATAAAAACAAAACAATGAAGCAACAAAACAAAACTCATGCAATGCAG
>PVIR01024844.1:0-25530 GCA_004026965.1 Petromus typicus | reverse complement strand
TTAGCAGGCAGTGCACAGAGACCGGGGTTCCCATTCCGTTTACTTCTTCCTCTTTTTTTTTTTTAGGTTTTTTTTTGGAGACAGGGTCTCACTTTGTGGTTCAGGCTGGCCCTGAGCTCAGCCTCAAACTCACATCACAATCCTCCTGCCTCTGCCTCCCGAGTGCTGGGATTACAGGCGTGAGCCACCACGCCCGGCAATGTGCTATGTGGTACTGGTTGCTGCTGGGAGTGAGTCTCCACACCCAGTATTGTTATGTGGTTACCGGGGAATCGAACCCGGGTGTTTGCGCTTGCAAGACAGGCGCCGGAACCACTGAGCTAACTCCCGGCCCCCCCCCCCACCCGTTTACTTCTTTGAAGGAACATCCACTTAGTTGACAGAATTGAATTTCCGGCTTCCAGTTCACTCGCAAGGGTGTTTGTTGCTTGGAGCCGGTTGTTGGTTTCGGCTCAGCGCTCAGACCCTCTCCCTCCTGAATGGGCAGAACTCATCGCTCCTTACACAGCTGCCCTTCATAGCGTGACTGCGAGAGCTGCAGACTCTGCCTCCCTGGACGGGCCCCACGCTGTCCCTGTGCCAGTGGCTCTGTTCACAAGTGATGCCCGGGGCCGGGGATTTAGCTCAGTGGTTCCGACGCCTGTCTTAAGCTCAAGGGCCCTGGTTCGATGCCCCGTAACCACATACAATACCACAGTGCCGGGCGTGGTGGCTCAGGCCTATAATCCCAGCACTGGGGAGGCAGAGACGGGAGGATTGCTGTGATGTGAGTTGGAGGCTGAGCTCAGGGCCAGCCTGAACTACAAAGCGAGACCCTGTCTCAAAGAAAATAAAGTGATGCCTTTTATTTTACTCGAAATTTTTCTTTTTTTGAGATAGGGTTCAGCTATGTAGTTCAGGCTGGTCTTGAACTCACAGGAGCCCTCCTGCCTCAGCCTCTCAGTGTACCCCCACAGCCAGCGAGTGCTGTCTCCGAGAATGTCCTCACAGACGAAGCCATACTCTGCATAAATCTGTCAGGTGGATGAGAGTTTAGAAATGGCTGTGGAGCCTCCCCTGCAGCCCTGCAAAGGAGCCACGGTTTGCGGTGAGGAGCGTGCTCGGCTAAGAACTGAGCGCTCAGCGGGCCCCTGGAAGCCCCTCTCCGCTCGGTCAGTGGGAAGCAGGAGGCAGAGGCAGGCATACTTCCTGAGCTTGAGGCCGCTCCGTGGGTCGCAGTCTGGCTCCTAGGTGCTTCCCTGGCAGGCAGCCTTTCCCAGACACAGACTCGGGACAGAAGGGGCAGCTTTCCGGCTCTGCCCAGTCACGCAGGCGCTCCGTGGCAGCCGTGAGCGCTGGGTCTGCGGTGACAGCTGCGGCGTGAGGTCTCTGTGCAGAGACGGAGACCGTGGAGCGTGCGCCGCCCAGGCCGCCTCCGCGGGTTTCCTGCATTGGTGGCTCCAGGTCATCTCGGCTTTGGTGGCCAAACCCTCCAGCATGTGGCTTTATCGTTTCTTTGGCTAACGAATCCGGCTCCTTATCTCTCTGAATTGGGGCTCTGCTCGGCTGATGACTTACTTGGGCCAAAACGCTGTCGTGGAATCGATGGGCTTCCACATCTGAGCCTCACCCGGAGAGCCTGCGAGCGGTGGCACACGCCCTCCCGGGCCTGGGAGGCTGAGGCAGGACTGTCAGGAGTTTGCGGCCCACCTGCGCTACAGAGTGAGGCCCAGAGTGAAAAACAACCGGAAAGACTCTCCGCCATTGTCTTCTTGCTCCTGTGTGCACCGTGAGAACAAGTCCGGGCAGCCTGGCTGGAGCGTGGGCCACAGGGCGCCGTGCGGAGCCTCCCCGCGGCCGGCGCCAGTGCACAGCCAGGGCCCCGGGGCCACCCCGACCTGTGAGCCAGGGGCCGTCCGTCCTACAGCGCCGCTGGGCTCCGCGTAGATGACTCTGGGCTCCGTAGAGACCAGAGCGGCTCCCTCCCAGAGCTGACGCAAGCAGCTTGCACCTTCGCACAGAACAGCTCCCTGCAGCCCTGCTGCATAGATTTGCTGGTTTTCAGCTCTACAGGTACATTTAAGATCTTGGTAGAGACTGGAGAACAGACACAGGGGAAGCCAGTCACTGTTGGCACCAAGAGCACAGTAAGAGAGAAGGAAGCAGACCACAAGTGTGACCGCCACCCTCTGCCGAGGTGGGGTGTTTGCCAGTTCAGGGCAGGCTGGCATATGGGGAAAACGCCTTCATGTGCCAGAGTTGTGCACGTGCACACGGTTGGAAAGTAACCTTCATAGGGTCGCCAGTAAGCAAGGCAGTGTTTGGCCTTCTTAATTATAAAATGGCTTAGAAGCTGCAGTAAGATATTCCTGAATCCTTGTGCTCTGCAAAGTGCAGGATCATCAACTGTTTCGGCTGGAATCCTTCAACTCTGACATAGAAAGGTAAAGCAGAGTTCTGCCTTTCTGAGGACTGTAACCACCTGCATCCACAGCCAGGTGACCAGGCGACACTGCACATCTGGCTGGTTACGTTAGGACGCATGTCCGACAGTGACCGCAGGAAGCGTACAGCACCCTTTGCCCACGCTGCTGTGCCATCCAGGCCCAGTCTGTCCCGCCAGGTGTGCTCTTAGGGAGTTGCTCTAGTCTGAGTCTCAGAGATGACTCTGCAGGTGGGGAGGACACACGCAGGTCGGCCGTTCCCTGGTGAACCCGGGCTCGGACTCGCTGTGACTCATCTCCGCTCTGTCTGAGCCGCCGCTGTGCCAGGTATTCTGTACCTTTTAGCAGGCATCCCGCAGCTGGCTCCCGGGCCCACGTGGCCCTGTGACTTCCACTCACAGATGTCTCTGTCTCAGGCCTGGCAGGAGTTCCCAGAGTGACCGCTGCCCTGCCTGGAAGGGGCCATTGTGTGCCGCTGCCGCCCAGGGCAGAGCTGGAACAGAGGGTGGATTGAGGTTTCCAGAGCAGCCTGTGCCTGCGACAGGGGTGTCCCTAGGGAGCAAGGCCGCACGCAGCGGCAGGAGCATAAAGGAAGATTTCTTTCTGTCTAAGTGAAATGCATGGGTCATTTTTTTCTTATAAGACTGCTGCGATTCAAGTCAAGGCCTTTGACCAAATTCTAAAACCCAGTTGTAGAAGAACATAGGATTTATAAACACTCACTATCTTGTAAAGCTGTAGAAAGACAAACAAGCTATTGGGCAATAGCATCTTTGCAGAGAAGTGCTGTAAATTAAGGAGTAGAAGTTCCACAGGAAAAGTCTTAGTCTCTAGAAATGGCAAAAAAAAAAAAAAAAAAAAATGTTTTTGAACTCAAACCCCACAGAGATGGATGAAAGCAGAGCCTGAGAGGACCCTCCAGCAGACTCTTCGTTTTTTTGACAGGGTCTCACTTTGTAGTTCAGGCTGGCCCTGAGCTCACTAAGTAGCCCAGGTGAGCCTGGAACTCCTAGCAATCCTCCTGCCTCTGTCTCCTGAGTGCTAAGATAACAGGCATGAGCCTCCATGCCCAGTATTGCTGTATGTGGTTACTGAGGATTGAACTAGGGACCTTGCACTTGGCAGGCGAACACTGGAAGCACTGAGCTAAATCCCTGCCCCCCTCCAGCAGGTTTTTGCTGCAAAGGTATGGTGAGGAGTCTGTGCTCCTGGCTACTCCCGTCTCTCTCCACACCTGCAACAGCAGTTCTGGGAGCTCCTTACAAACGCTGATGACTAGGTCTCTCCCCAGGCTACCCTCTGGGACACTCTGGGCTTGGGGCCCGAAGTCTGTCCTCACAAGCTCCCCGATGCACCACACGTTTAAGAGGTGCAAGTTTATAAAATGCAAGCTGCATCCCACAGTGCGTAGAAAGTAGCTTTTCTTTGCCTGGAACAGTCTTTTTTTGAGGCAGGGTCTTGCTTGGTTGTTCAGGCTGGCCCTCATCTCAGTCTTGAACTCTTTGCAATCCTCTTGTCTCTGCCTCCCCAGTGTTGGGATTACAGGCATTAGCCACCACACCTGCACTGTGGTATGTGGTTCTGATTGCTGGTGGGTGTGAGTCCAGCATTGTTGCATGTAATTACCGGGGATGAACCCAAGCCCTTGCACTTGGAAGGCAGGCTCCGGAACCAGAGCTGAATCCCAGCCCAGAGAGTCTTTAATGGCCTCGGGCCCCACTCTTGGCAGTAGATAACCTCTGCACAGCCAGGACGGCACCAAGGGGACTGTCCCTGGGAGCACCGAGATAAGACTCATTCAGATAATCTTGGTGTTGTGTGATGGAGTCCCTCTGTAAGGCCTCACTCCTGCTCACCAGGAAGCGGTGCAGGGCCCTGAGTCACAGCCGCACCCATCTCAGGGGTCTGGCCTCTGCATGAGCAGAGCAGGTCGCACTGCGGGGACAACCGGCGAGCACGTTACCGCGGGGAGAGGACACAGGTACATACCGCACCTTCACCCTGCTTGGCCCCTGTCCGCTCCCATCCCGCCATGTTCCTGACTCTTGGTTCTCTTCCCATTTGCAAAGCTTCTGTTTCCATTTGTTCTTCGCTTCTCATCGCTTTCTCTCCCTCTCTCCATCTTGAGTTCCTTGTTGCATTTGAAAAAGTTCTACTTCCGGTGGTCGTTTATTTGGCTCCTTATTTATATTTTGGGTATTTCATATAGAGAAACCACATACATTTACACCTCAGTCCGATGAGCTAGCGCGAGGTGCCTCTGTGTTCCTGCAGATGTCTCAAGCTGATCCTTGCTGTGGCGGAAGATACATACCACACTTTCTCTATCCTTTCCTCGGTGACATAAAGGACGTTTCCAAGATTTAGCCATTATATATTGTGATGCTGTGAGCTTGGGTATGAACTTATCACTGTCATATGATGACTGCAGTTCTTTTGAGAAGACACCGAGGAAAATTGGTCAATGAAATACCAATTTTTAGTTTTGGGGTGGATTTTCGGGAATCTCCGTAGTGATCGTAATTATTTATGTTCACACCAACCATGTAGAAAAGTCCTCCCCACCTAGCCTCACCAGAATTGTCTCACGTCTTGAGGATAGTCATTCTTTCTGAGACAACACTATCACAGAGTTGTTCTAATTCAGAATCTGTAATGGCCAGGGATGCAAAAGATTTTTCCATGTTTCTACACGTGGAACTCTTTTTTACACATGATGAAGGGCTCACCTGTGGCCTGTGACCCGAGCAAGGTTAACATGAGCTTATTTCTCACCCACCACCCATCCGCCTGTTGCACAAGTTGGCAACAGCACGCTGTGCAGTCGCTTAGATGCCATGTCAGCACTTGCCAGGGACAGGAAACACACTGCACACTGCATAGACGTCACTTCCGCTTATGTTTTGTTGGCAAAGCTAGTCGCATGGCACAATCTTACTTTAGAAGTGGTCAAGAACTGAGTCCTTGGGCCGGGGAGTTAGCTCAGTGGTTCCGGCGCCTGTCTTGCAAGCGCAAGGACCCGGTTCGATTCCCCGGTAACCACATAACAATACTGGGCGTGGAGACCCACACCCAGCAGCAACCAGTACCACATACCACAGTGCCGGGTGTGGTGGCTCACGCCTGTAATCCCAGCACTCGGGAGGCAGAGGCAGGAGGATTGTGATGTGAGTTGGAGGCTGAGCTCAGGGCCAGCCTGAACCACAAAAAAGCGAGACCCTGTCTCAAAAAACCTAAAAAAAAAAAAAAGAAATGAGTGCTTTGTGATATTCAGAAAAGAATTCGGGTGTCTGAGGTTAAGAGAGGTGCGCAGGCTGTACTGTGAACGCGGTCGTGCTCTAGTGCGACGGAGACGCAAACGGCGCAGCCGAGAGCCGCCGGGTTTGTGTTTGCTCCCCGCCTCTTGGTTCCTGTGGGCCTGAGATGGAGATCAACACCCTCCAGCTCAAGATCATTTTTCTTTATTTCTTTTTATTTAAAAAAGTTGAAAGTAGGTGTGATGCATCCCAGCACTTTAGGATGCTAAGACAGGAGCTTATATTGAGCCCAACCTGCGTGTTTTAGCTAGTTTAACAAGATCTGTCTCAAGAATGAAAAATTAAAAGGAGGGTAGAGGGAGAGCTCAGTGCAAAGTCTTTGGGTTCAGTTATCAGTACCATCCAAAATCGTGAAGTGAGCACACACAGAAATCTGAGTGACAGCATTGGGGCGAGACCACAGCGTGAGCCTTCCAGTGCCACTGTCACAGAAGCGAACTGGACCAGGGCCAGCAGGTGGGCCTCCAGCCCCCACCAGCTCCCTCCTCCCCACCAGGACAGGTCGCTCCAATGCCACCTTTCACTTATTTTTTAAACATTCATTTATTCAAGGAGCATTTACCAGTGGGGCACCGGAACTTCTGTCCTAGCTTCCCGTCAGAAGGTGACAATAGGGAGGGGGCGGGGGAGAGATCAAACTAGTTAGTGAGCACTGTTGCCCTGAGCTGTTCCTTCAGGCAGAGCACATGTCCCTAATAGCTGAGTGGCCACAGCATCTGGCAGCTGCCTGACGCAGGAGGAAGAAGCGGTCACACAGGTGGCTGCGTCTCCTGCCACCAACCTTTATGCAGCATCGAGCCAGGCTCAAATATCTCCTCTTCCTTTAAGTCTCACAGCCTTGCTCTTCCAGGTGCTGCAGAGCTGGGGAAACTGGTTTTCCTTGGATTATGGAAAAAGGCACAATAGTAAACTTACTTTGGCTTAAGTAGAGGATTGATATTTAGTCAGAGTAGAATTATTGAGTAGGCTGTATTATCTGAAAGCTGGGGACATGTCCCATCCTCTGCCCATCATCAGAGGCCTCAAAGGGGGAGGTGGTGGACAGCTGGACTCTCACTCTTTTTCTTGTACCGGGATCTTACTTAAAAACTTGTGATTGCAAGGTAGGTGCTGGAACCATGAGCTAAATCCCCAGCTCTGACAGCTCATGTCTTAAAAAAACAATTCTTCCCCAAATGGCCTCTACTCTCCTGTTCTGGCAATGCACTCATGAAAGTGGCGCTTTGCTTACTAGCTTCTCTGCATACGCTTTGCCTGAATTCAAGGTAAGCGGCTCAGAGCTACTGTTGCAAGCTCTGCCTCCATCTGTCCTCTCCCAGAGCATGCTGGGACCATCCAGCTCCACTCTGAGGAGAGGAGGGACCGTGCGGGAGGGGGAGTACTATAGCTCAGGAACACAGGCCGACGGCTCAGCCACATCCTTTTGTGGTAATGATCTTCAACAAAGTGCATTTAAAGTACCTGTTTATTATCAGGCTGGCTTCTAAATTATAATCATGCTGAATAAGAGCCAGGGTAAACATATGATTAGCAATTTCCTTATGCAGAAAGTAGAATGAAATAGTTTGCTAAGGCCCAGCACTTAAAACAGTATTGTGCTTTCAGTAAAAATAAATGGAAAATTGTTCCACAGCCAAAGCAATGGTTCATGGCCTCCTTCCTGAGTAGGAGCAGTCCAGCTCCAGGAAGAGGTGGGCGAGGAAGTGGTTACTGTGGGAGAACCCTCCAGAACTGCCTGCTGGCAATAAAGAGCCAACTACCCTCGGGTATGGCGAAGACATTCATGTTTCTGAGCCTTCCAGAAATGACAACCCCAGGAAACATGGCACTGATGTGGGCAAACCCCACACAGACCATCTCAACAGTAAGGGTCAGGCTGTGGATCCGCTGAAGATAACGTACAATGCTCCCCCCGCCCCACCTAACTTGTGCAGCCTCAGACAATCTGCAAGTAACATTTTCAGTATGGACGTAAGGCCACTCGGAGAAAACGTGGAATGGCTGCTAATGAAGCACTTCCTCAGACACAGAAGATCCGAACTTCCCCAGGAATTCTTTGCCACTAAGGAGACGCTTATACAAAAGTGTCATAAAGTATTTGTATTTGCAGCAAGGTCTGCTGAGAGGGCCCTCCAAGGAGTTAAAGGTTAGAAATAACTGCTCATTATTTCCTCTCAAGAAACGATAGGTGGTAATCCTTGTGGCTAAAAAACTACTATCTGTAGTGTTTCAATATTAAAAGTGGTAACTGTTCTCTATACAGGCAGTTGATACGTAAGACTCAGTACTTCACATGTTGGAGGACTTGTGCTAGGTAGCACGTCCCTGATGTTTCTCCAGAGGAAAAGAGCCTTCGCTCGGTGTTTGGTGAGAGTCGTCACGATGGCAGGGCGGGTGTAGTACAAGCTGTTTTACTTTGTTACTCTGGGGTGAATTCCAGCCTCAGGACAGGAGTTCCTGGGAAACTGCTTGTTAGCTACAGGTCTGACCTCTTCTTAACCTAGGCTAGAATTAGCAGGATCCTCGACCCTCCGCTGGCCTCCTCTGGGGCCCCGCCCCCATCTCCTGTCACAGTTCCTTTTATGGAGTTGTGCTTCAATAAACTGCAGCTGGACCGACAGGAATAATATGGCGTGTGTACACAGCGTGTCGAGATCGCGAGATAAAAAGCACCTGAAGTGGCCGATGTTATGAGAGCAAACAAGGCGCAGTCAGCCCAAGGTTAGATACACACTGTGAGACCTCACTCACAGATAAAACAAGCACTTTCCCTCTTCACCTGAGCACCAGGGAACTGGAGACAGAGACAGAGCGAGGTTCTCCTGCAGTCACAGAATTAACGCCTTTCTCAGATGTGACAACCAGCAACAATCCCCAGGCCCTCAAACCCTGACCCCTCCTCTCACAGCTGGGGACAGCCAGCCTGGGGCTCCCGGGAGCTCACCTGCCAGAGCAGCATGCCTGACAGCCTTCATCCTGAGCCTGGGACATGCAGCCTGGGGACAAGGAATCCAGCTCACAGGCGTTCTCGGAAGATGAGCCCTGCGAGCCCAGGACCTGGAGGCCTGACAACTTCCCGCTTCTATCCTCCTACCCATCAGCCCTTGCGCACTGTAGGTCACGAGGATGGCATGGACAACTGTCAGAGATGTGGCAGGAAAAAGGAAAAGAGCTTAATGAAATTTTATTTTGAAAATAATGGCAAGAGTCTAAGGCACTTCAAACATTTAAATACAGACAAGACCAGGTCAATGTGGCAGGGTATAAATACATGGAGAGCTACGCTAGATATTTCTGGAGGCAAATACAGAGCCAATTCCTCTAAGACCTTTCAAACATTATCAATAGACAGGTCTGTGCAACTGTTAAAAATGTGGTAAAGTTACATGTAGTTCATCGTGGCTTTAATTAGTACAGATATAAAAGTTTAAAATACTGTGTCAATTTCATATAGATGCCTTTTTTATAAAAGTCATAATACATCCACCTAGAGAAAACAGACTGGAAATATACTTCCTTGAAGTTTTATACTGTTAGAAAGTTCCATCTCCTACTTCTAGCCACAAATAGCTAGCCTGGCCTGAGCTGCTGATGATCGAGTCATCTCAACTTCCTCACTTTTTAAAAAAGACAAATGAAGGAAACCATCTCTGTGTTGCAGGAGCGAGCGGAGAAGAGAAGCTGTCTGTTCAGGTCACCTTCCTCCACTGTCCCCATGGAGCAGAGACTCAGCCACAGCCAGCTTCCGCGGTGCCCGAGGAGGCTGCGCCCGGGACGGCACCTGCAGCTGGCCCCGCCTCTGCTGTGTAGTGAGCTGAGCGCAGGCACGGTACGTTTACATTCAGTATCTGTCTGTCACCCCAAGAGGCACAGGTAGCAGCGTAGTGCAGGCGTATCAAAGAAGGGCTATTTTGCACATAATTAATCAAAAGAACCGCGGTGGGTGGGACCAGGAGACATCTTCCTTCCAAGCCTAGGGGTGCCCTAGAGACCAGGAAAGGAAAAAAAAAAAAGGGGGGTTAGTGGGCCCCTCACATCCCACCACAGCCGACAGCTACCCAGGACAGCTCTGGCTGGGAATACAGACAGATGTCCTCCACCTGCCAGGGGAAGTCAACTTCCCACTCAGTGAGCTGCGGAACTGTGAGCTGCCCACTGGCACTGGTAGGACCGATGCCAGGAATGTGGGGACATGTATCCGAGGCTCAGCCTGTACCGCCTGAATAATGCCGCCCAGCACAGCTCCTCTCCCGGGAGGGACCGGGCTCTGCCGCCTCTCAGCGGTAAAGAAATGAATTCGCAAGCTCCATTTTTCAGGATCAGGATTGGCACAAAACCCACACGTCCTATCAATTCCCCGGGGCAGGGAGGAAGGGGAACCAAGTGTACCACACTGACCGGAGACTGGGCTTTGGCGAAGTTGACATGGGCGTAGAGAAGGAAGGCGATGTCGTTATGTCCTGCGTCCAGGGCGATGGAGAGGGCGGTGCTGCCGTCCTGGAAACAGAGAGATCTCCAGCCATGGATAAGGTTCCCCTGCCCCCTGCTCCAGCCACCCACTGAGACCTCAGGAAATAGCTGTGGACCTCGTAAGCACGGGAAGATGGACACCGACCTCCACAGGAAGGAATCAGCTGTGGAGATCACTCTGCGCTTTCTTTGCTATCGCTGTGCAGCACAGAGGAATTCCTATGCTGCTGCTCTGGCCGAGAAGGCAGCAGAAGATCGGCGGGAAATATAACTTTGACTCTTTCT
The DNA here is from genome assembly GCA_004026965.1 of Petromus typicus. Classification (NCBI taxonomy): domain Eukaryota; kingdom Metazoa; phylum Chordata; class Mammalia; order Rodentia; family Petromuridae; genus Petromus; species Petromus typicus. The sequence goes on along the minus strand of PVIR01024844.1, from coordinate 15,035 downwards.
TCTCATTACAAATGCCAGAAAAGGACCAGTAAACGGATTTGAGGCACAGCCACTTGCCAGAGCTCTCTCAACCTTCCTCTCTGAGCCACAGCTATGATTTTAAAGCTCAGCCTCTCTCCTGCAGGCAGGAAGTGACCGCCCTGTGAATCCCTCCAGCCGGCTGCTTACACACATGTATATACGGGAGCAGCAAGGCACAGAGCAACAGAGCCAGTTTTCTGTCTGTCTTGGACTGAGGCCCCCCTTCTGGTCAGGAGCAGCAGGAAACAATTCTGATGTGGCTTGACTCCCGGGCCCTTCCCGCCCACGCTGTGAACTGGAGGAGCTGCTTTTCTTCGGGAGGCCAGCTGGACCCTCTCCTACTCATTTACGGGTAAGGAAGTGGGCAGTCAGCTGGTGTGGCCAGGGTTTCTGGAAGTTCCTGTGGCTCTGTGGGTTCTTGTTAAACCCAAAACACATCTAAAAGTAGACTGTGCTGGCGGAAAGGTGACTCAGAAACCAGCTGCTTTCAGGGGAGGTGAAGGGGCTCCTGTACGCTGCAGACCAACAGGGGGCCCCAGCCAGGCCCCAGCCAGCAGGATCTGACATTAATTGCAAAGGACGATGTTTCGCGTCTAAATACCTGAAGGTTTGAGCTTAAGCTCTGGGTTCCGCCTGTGCTCAACAGAAACTTGGCAAACAAGCGGTCTGACCTCTGCGACCCTCAGCCCACTTGATTTCGTGTTCCTCCCCTGTGGCCGGCAGACATCCAGAAATAGCCCTTGTCCTGAGGAGGTTTCCCAGGTTACAGCTCAACTGGGAGTGAGGACGTTGGGGACCAGGTGAGGATTGTGGGAAAGTATGCACAAGCGGCAGAGGGACTCTGGACCCTCAAGTGTAGGAAACGCAGCACGCTGCTCATTGTGAGGTCGCTGTGGCGCCCTCGCCTCCCTCCGTGTGGGCAGTGTCTGAAGGAAGAGGAACTTAATCCAGCGTCTACGGACAGGTCGACAGCTCCCCAGAGGGACTGAGAGGCTGCTCCTCTCTCCCCCTGGATTTGGATTCTGTACCCCAAGTCCGTGTATGCCCTTCAGTATATGGGGTCTCACATGTGCCCAGAAATCACCTCCTTCCCTTTCTGAGTGTTGGGAGGCAGCTTATTTTCTGCCTTCGGTTTAGCAGAGGGAAGCATTACTGTTCACACTGTCCAGGCAGCTACACTGGAGCACAGCGGGAAGATGGGGAGGGTGACACTGACACACGCAGAGGCTCCGTGCACCTGTCCCCATCCCCTGCGGGGACGGCTTACATTGTCCGCCAGGTGGCCGTGGCAGCCCGGCTGGGCCAGCAGCAGCTTGACGATCTCCACGTGGCCGTGCTCACTGGCGCACATGAGGGCGGTGGAGCCCTCGTCGTCCTGGACGTTGACGTCGGCCCCGCAGGCCAGCAGCCCCTTCACCATGTCGATGCGGCCGTGGCTGACAGCCAGCATGAGGGCAGTCTGCCCTGCCTGTGGACGTGATGACGGCAAGTTCAGTATGGGAGAAGCGGTGGGCGGGGAGCTGTGTGGGGGAGGGGCAGAGCACACGACAGCGACAGAACTGGGCGTGTGGTGGTGGACAGCATGGACAGGCCAGTTTGTCACGAGACACGCCAGGCAGCAGCTCCAAGAATCTGTCTCAGAGGAAGCAGCTGGGAAGTTAAGTACAATGAAGGTGTGAGCGCATCTGGATTTGAGCCTCCACATCTTGCACAAAGATGCAATAAAAGGAAGCAACAGGCGCTCAGTGCCTGTGTGTCCCCACTTGTCACTTATGTGCAGGCTGACTGGGACTACAGGGCAGACTGCGGAGGGCTTCCGGGGGCCACAGAAGTGTGTGTATCATGCTTCTTTGGGTTCAGTCATGGAGAACTGCAGGGGAGTGCTGGGGGCCTTGCCATGCCGTGTATACAGTCCTCTCCTGTGACACCATGTTGGGGAGGACAGGAAGCATGCACTGACCTGGCTGGCTTTGGCGTTCACATCCCCACAGCCAAAAAGCTCTTCCACAACCCGCATGTCCTTCTCGGCCTCCACAGCTGCAAGGGCTGCCAGCATGATGGGGGTGTACCCTGCCTTGTTCTGGTGGTCCACGTTACACACATCTACGAGAAAGGAGTCTCGTCAGGGCAAACACCCGCCACTCCCCTCCCGCAGCAGACACTGTTACCTCTGGGTCTAGAGGTCCCTTAAAGCCTCACGTGCTCACAGGTGGGGCTGAAAAAGTGGCTGAATCTTAGAGAGTGTAATTCTCAGTCTACTGACTCTGGCCTGAGCCCAGTAGCCTAGACCGAGTGAAAAGGGGCAGAAAGCAGCTGAGGGGCCTCATCATCTGCTCTGCTATCTTTTGTCCCCCATGCAGTTTCTCCTCTGTGATGGCGCTCTGCCATCCAACCTACCTTGGAGCCAGCAAATGAGAGCCCGAGACCTCTGTAAACTGTGAGCCAAGAAACCCTTCCCTCCCTCCACTTGGGAGTGTTGGATATTTCGTCCTACCAATGAGAAAAGTAAGACACACAAGACTAGAAAGTGTGATCCTGTAGGAGCCAGTGAAGCAGGGTCAAATGCCCCTTGACAGACGGACTGCAAAGGAGATGCGGGAAATGTGTCACACTGAACAAAAATGTTTCTTCCTATCTCAGGGGGCCTGCAGGAACAGCAAGTGCTGACAGTTTCTCCAGCACAGCTGCTGGCACCTGGTGGATGAACTGGAAAGCACACAGGTAAAGCCAGGTGCATCAGTGCTATTTTGGAGGAGGAAAGGGCATGAAGGTGGGGATCAAGACATTCCACTGCTCAGGAACTCACTGTGCCAGAGGGAAGGTACAGAATAAGCTACACATCACGAGGGTTTGGGCCGGGGATTTAGATCGGTGGTTCCGGTGCCTGCCTTGCAAGTGCAAGGACCCAGGTTCAATCCCTCGTAACCACATACCACAGGACTGGGTGTGGTGGCTCACGCCTGTAATCCCAGCACTTGGGAAGCAGAGGCAGGGGATTGCTATGAGTTGGAGACTGAGCTCAGGGCTGGCCTGAACTACAAAGTGAGACCCAGTCTCCAAAAAAAAAAAAAAAAAAAATTAAAAATTAAGTTGAACACTGTATGGTGCTGCACCCTTAGCCAGCACTACACTGTTCTGCAGGCCTCATATGCTACTGCAGTGACATGTGGATCCCCTTCTATCTCTAGACTGTGTAGATGACAGCAGTGTAACAGCGCATATCCCCTACGATGATACCAGAGACAGAGTTCACGAGCTACACCTTTGGTATTGTCATGTTTTCTGTTTTTTTAAAAAAAACATGGTCTCGCTTTGTAGTTCAGGCTGGTCTTGAGCTCACTATCTACTACAGGCGAGCCTCGGACTCAGAGCAATCTTCCTGCCTCTGCCTCCCGAGTGCAGGCATGAGCCACCATGCACAGCACTGTTGTAAGTGGTTACCAGGGATCGAACTAAGGACCTTCCGCTTGCAAGGCAGGTTGCTGGAACCCTGACGCTACATCCCTGGACCCCCATGTTTTTTAGTAGTACATGTTTGCAGTAACATAATGAATACACTTATCATGGTGTATTTGTATATACACACGACACTGGGTTTTTGGGTCCCCTTCCCCTTGAATCTCTCCCTGTTCTCTCCTCTTCTGTAATGCTTAGGAAATCTTCAAGGGCTAAATTATCTCCCAGGGATTTAAAAGTTCCTGCAGCATTTCCTCATGAAATAACAGGATAGTGAGGTTTGGAAACAGCTTCTGTATGTGACTACACATCAAGTTAAGATATTTAGAGTATTTCTGTTGTAACAGGTACCATGGAAACATTCTTGAGGTCTCAACTGTGTGCAGCATATAACCTGTACATTCACAAAAAGTGGTTACTAGGAGGGGAAAAGAAAAGGCCTCTGTGGAGGAGAAGCAGGAAACACGGGAGCCCGGCACCTCAGTCTCTGGGCTGGTCCATTCTGTCAATTCCAGCCTATAATGGCAAATCACCCAAAACCACTGAAGTTAATTTGCCAGGTATTTTCCTATCTTCTCTAATATTCTAAGTATGTAAAAACTGTCCCTTTCCGCAGAATTCTGAAGCCCTTTTCAGCTTCCTTGGGTGCTATTCACTTCTCTAGAGTTTGGAAAGTCTAAAGGGAAGGCGGCTCGCAACGCTTTCCTGCCAAGTGGAAGCAGTTATAGCCTAATAAGGGCCCTAAGGAGGGATTAAGCAAACTGAAGGGGTGGGGGGGGGGATAAATCTTTTTGGATTTGTTTTTTGCATTAACAGAAATCGGCCTACTGGATCAAAAAAAGAAAACTGGGCCATTTTATTGCATATTCTAAATCAAGTGTTGACATTATATTGTTAATTGGACCAATTAGTGTGAATTTATTAGTCACATACTATTACTAAAAGTAGTTTCAAAAATGACTTGATTTTTGGTATCTTTTGTACCACAGGTGGCCCTTCCATGAACTACTCCATCAGTCCGTGTTTGATGCAGCCTGGCTCTACCCTGGCAAATTCCCACTATTTTGATTAATGCGGCGCAGATGTAAGAACAACACTTTCTCTCGTTTATATTGTTTCCTTTTTTTGGCAGGAATGGCGGGGGACCTACCATCATCCTGCTTGGCACAAGCCCTGACCATCCACCATGCGGGTGGCTGGTGTGCAAGGACACACAGTGGTCCAGAGGCACAGACACTGTGTCACAGCCCGGGAGGCAGTGTGCCCCCCGAAAGCACACACACCAGGTGCGCAAGACTCAGCAGCCGCAGGGACGTGAGCCACATCGGTTACTGGGCACATGTCCCAGATGAATGCGGGTGACAGGAAAGAAGAGGTATAAAGCCTTCCTGAAACCCATGTCGCCCGCTTCCGCTCAAATGTCATACTTCCTGTATGAGACGCAAGAACAGTGTGCTCGCCCAGTCCGGAGGAAAACCTCTACAAGGATTACCGGAGTCAGCACGCGGAGTGGATCGACCTGCTTCGCGGAGATGGGGCACAATTCGGGTGTTAAGAGTGAATGGTGAAAGACACACGCGCGCTGAAGAAAAGCCAGAGGAGCTCAGGTGCATTCAGGGGAGCAGGGGAGACGGGGCGGAGGACGGGCCCGTGCTGTACCTGAGTCCAGGAGCAGCTTGACGATCTCAAAGTTGGAGTGGGACACGCTGTAGTGCAGGGCGGTGTTGCCGTTGCCGTCAGCCATATTGATGATGTAGCGGAGCACGTCCGGGGAGATGGCCTCGAAAGCAGCAATGTAGTCCCCCACCATGGCGGGCACGGCTGACTTCTGACTGGACACGCGGAACCACTCGTGCTGCAGGGTGTTCAGACAGAACCTCTGCCAACACACAGAGCTGCCATTAGTCCTTCTATTTATAGCTGCTCTCAGGCTGAGCTACAAACCCCAGTAACCAGGCCTTTTATAGCTAAAGTGTGTGCAGTTAAGTCTCCACTCTTAAAAACAGCTAACAAAACCCAGAGCCCCAAGAGCCGCCTTGAACACCATCGCTCCTGACTTTAAACTGCAGGCATCTGCATCTGAGTTTCTATGAAAGAGGTCTCTCACACAGCTCTGCCTGAGAGTGATGCCTCTGGGGCCAGAAGCCCTAGGCTCAAACTTGCTTTCTGTTCCTTAGAAGGACCTTGGGGAAGTTATTTATTGGGCAATGTAGTTCCTGCATCTGAAAAATGGTGAAGATACTTTCTCTTCACAACGTGTGTGGTTGAAGATGGAACATTTAGGCTGCATTTGACCCCCGAGCTGTTACTTGTATGGAATTGAGCTGGCCTTGCACATGCTTTTCATCACGATCAGAAAGCACTGAAGTAGCATCCTGCATAATGCAGCATCCTCCCTACCTAAACCACCTCCAACTCTCTCACCTCCTCCACAGGGACAGGGACAGGGACACTCTGACTACGGAGACCGTACTCGGAGATGTCTGGACAAAAGTGCCTTTCTCGGTGGGCTGATCTAGCCTCACTTATTTGCCTTAGGTGCTGGGGGCTTGTGCATAGGTGACCAATCCATGCTGGGACAAAGGCAGCCCAGTACAGGCTGGGCACCGCCAGGGCCAGGGCAACAGAGCACAGTACCCTGTGGGCTTTCTCTTTAAGAACTCTTATTTATTGTTTAACAGTATTCTTTTTTTTTTGGAGACAGGGTCTCGCTTTGTAGCTCAGGCTGGCCCTGAGCTCAGCCTCAAACTCACATCACAGCAATCCTCCTGCCTCTGCCTCCTGAGTACTGGGATTACAGCTGTGAGCCACCAAGCCCGGCACTGTGGTATGTGGTTCTGATTGCTGCTGGGTATGAGTCTCCACGCCCAGTATTGTATGTGTTGACCGGGGATTGAACACAGGCCCCTGCGCTTGCAAGAGAGGCGCCAGAACCACTGAGCTAAATCCCTGGCCCATTTAACAGTATCTTGAAGAGACAGAACACCTGTGTGATCACACAACAGTACCTGGGCAAATGCTCAATGCACGAATAAGGCAAGGCTGGGATTATAAAGTCCTGCTTTTTATTTTCTTGCTACTTAGTTTTAATTCATTCATATTTTGAGTCAAAAAGGGTCCTGGACAGAAAAGAACTAATCTAAAATTTCCTTCTCTTTTTCTCAAATTCTTACATAGCCAGATTTCTATTTCTCTGGACTTATCACACAGAAGAGAGTGAAATTATATCCTCTGGCATTCCTAACTCTGTCCCTGCCAAGGAATCCGGGGGCTAAAAGGATTATGCGGTCCTGGTCCTGTGATCTTTCACATGACCATGACTCTGCACAATATAATACTTAAGCACCTCTGGAATGAATGAAAATTCAAGCAACAAAAAACATAAGGATCATACAGTGTATGATGCCACACTTAGGAATGTAGGTGACAAAAATGTCAAGGCTGTAAATGCCCTATGACCCTGTATTCTGAGCAGAGAAAAACAACAAACCTATTACACCTATAAAACCTAGGGTCCTAAAGCACCTGTTTCAAAGTGAGACCTATTTGAAAGTGAGGCTAAGTCTTGTGCTAACACTGAAATGACACTTCCCAGTTCTACCTGTGACAAAGTTGTAGCCAGCGATTCAGATGGTACAGCTCCACTGGTGCTTTAGGAAAGAACACTTCCCTGACCTGCACGAGGACCTGCTGTCCAGCCTCAGTGCCACTTAAAAACACTGCCTCACACAGTTCTGTTCCCTCCGGCCCAGGAATGTGATCTAGTATTTCCTTCTGTAGTGTCACTGCCGTGTGCCCCTTGGTGACAGGCTAACTGAACATCAAGACTCGGCTGGCTCTGATGAATTTGTTTCTATGGCAATATCAACAAATGTGAAAAGACATTTCAAAATTTAAAACATATGCCATGTGATGAGGTTATATCCCTTAACTGGAAAAACAAAATCCAAACATGCTCAAGAAGGTTCTCCCCAGCACTCTTGGGCTAAGCTAGTCGCAGCTGTTCGGCCACAGGAAAGGGGCTGCAGCAGTGCCACCGCGCAGCTGGTGCAGGCGGAGGCAAGCGGCACACGAGCTTAACAGAGCGCGGGAGCCCCGGCAGGAGCAGGTAATTCCTGGACCCCGCCTCGTCCTCACATTTTAATTCCAGAACGCAGAGTCTTGAAAACCTCATACTCAACTTTCTCATCAGCTGCTGACTTAGGTCACTGATTCGGGTAAAAGGACTCCAGAAGCCTGATATGCAAAGATTCAAATGCACATGGAATCTACTCAGGAGACGCTCTATCTTCTCAGTGCACCGAACCAAGCTGTCAAGCAGAGGGGGGTCTGGCTTACAGAAAGCTGCATCTAGAAACCTCACTACAAGGAAGAGGGACACTCTCAGCCAGGGCACCAGATGAACCGTGACTGTAGTGATGTTTGTGTCCTAGGGCATCCCGTCCGTGATCACTAAGACCCCCACAAACTCTTGGCTATCTGCTTCTGCGTCTCTTAACCTGAAATGACAAGTGCACTTATTTCTGTTTAAGCACAGTGACCACCCACCTGCCCCATCGGAACACATGATAGAGTTTATAAGTAAAGAGAGCACTGGCGTCAGCCCAGGTACCTTTTTTTCTAAAAAATAAAATCGTAACTTAATAAAAAAAATTCGAGCTGCTGTTCCTTAGATCAGGTTCTGTGAACAGAGCACAGCACGGGGACACCAGCGTGTCCTCTCTGTGCATGTGCGCCTCCCGGGTGTCTACAAAGGGACACGCTGGGTGTGCAGGGGGAGCACTTGCCGCTCCTGTGACGGTGCGGAGGAGAAGTGCACACAGCAGGAGCTCAGGCAGGGGCCAATGTCATCAGGAAACAGAGGACAGACCCGGGCCGGTGTTTATCAGCAAACTCACCATGTCTTTGCTGGTCAAAGCGTTGGGATCATTAATATTACTTTTCAGCAAGTTGCACGCAGACAACATCTTCTCACTTAATTCATACCTAGAAGAGAGGGGAAGGAGAACTCAGGGTTGAGCACACCAGGGAAGCCATTCTGTCATGCTGTCCTCCACCCTGAACCCTTTACAGGACAGTGGCTCCGAGCTGGCCGGAGGTGTCTCCAGGCACAGGCTACAGAACCAGCACCTCTGCTCAGAGCACGCGGTCTTCTCAAGAGGGCAGCGTGCAGCTATACCCGTTTGGCTTTTATGACATACAAAAACTGAGATATAAAGAAAAAGTTTAAGGGGCTGATAAGATCGAAATTCCTGCTTATCTATTATGCTCACCAGGACACAACATCTGGCAGCTCAAGAAGTGTTTGTTCAACTACATGAAAAGTTAAAAATCAGATGGCACAAAGTAAGCTGCATCTCAATAAACCTGTTTAAAAAACCAGATGACGTTTCAAACCACGTAGTAATACATACTTGAAACACTTACCTTATGTATATGAGGGCAGTTAACTTTCATTTGTCATGTTACATACATACTTTGCATTTAAAGAAATATTCTCATGCTTTTATGAGGGTTACATCTATTTTTGCTAATAGACTTTAAAATGCATTTCACTCTTAGGGATGTGTGTCAGCCAGCCAGAGAGTCTGCTATTTTATTTCAGCTGCTGCTGTTAGGACATTCCCAAACCCACGGCTGTGCTCACTCAGCAACTGGACACAGGCCTGGCACTCATTTTTACACTAAGTGTGCAAATGCGAACATTAGTTGAGGCTAACTGCCTATTTCTGATGCACACATGTTAACACTGGTTATAGTTATTTCAACTATAGTATGGCCTGATTAATTGGCTAAAGATAAGTTCTTAAATTTTAAAATCTAGTCATCAAAAACTTTGAATGTCTTTAAATATAAGATAAAAAATTTAAAAACTATGGGCCATGAATTTAGCTCAGTGATTCCGGCACCTGTCTTGCAAGCACAAGGGCCCAGATTTCAATCCCCAGTAACCACATACAACAATGCTGGGTCTGGTGACTCACACCCACCAGCAATCAGCACCACATACCACAGTACCAGGTGTGGTGGCTCACATCTGTGATCCCAGCACTTGGAGGCAGAAGGACTGCTGTGAGTTCCAGGCTGAGCTCGGGGCCAGCCTGAACTACCAAGTGAGACCCAGTCTTAAAAAACTAAAAGGGCCAAGGTTTTAGCTCAGTGGTTCCAACGCCTGTCTTGCAAGCGCAAGGGCCCAGGTTCAATCTCCCGGTCACCTCATGGCGTGGAGACTCACGCCCATTAGCAACCAGTACCACATACCACAGTGCCGGGCGTGGTGGCTCACGCCTGTAATCCCAGCACTCGGGAGGCAGAGGCAGGAGGATTGCTGTGATGTGAGTTGGAGGCTGAGCTCAGGGCCAGCCTGAACCACAAAGCGAGACCCTGTCTAAAAAAAAAAAAAAAAAAAAAAATTCAAAAACTAAATTAAGGTGAACTGTTCAAACAGTGAAAGCTGAAGTGGATGGTGGTTCCACATTATAACGTGAAGTAACAAAAATTTGACATTTCAGAAAACAAAGTAGGCTATGAAGCCATTCTCTTTGCTACTCTCACAGATGTATGACTTCCTCGGCTCTGCACCTGTACTAGTGCCGGAACCAGGCATACACACTACTGAGGTGCAGATAAGACACCCCCAGAAATAAATACAACTTCAACATTTCTGAGTTGGGCAATTCTACTGGCAGATTACTAAATGTAGGAGGGTGCAGGGGAAGGGAGGGGGGAAGGTACCACACCTCTCTCTGATTTCCACTTTCTCAGGTTCACAATCTTGAACCTGCATTTCATGGTCCACCCTGGCAGACGTGAAACCTTCAATATTAACTGCATCGTGCCCTTCCGCCATTCCCCGAGTATCTTCCTCCTCCTCTTCCTCCTCCTCTTCTTCAGGAGGATACTCATTGACATCACACTCGTCATCTGACTCGGAAGAAGAGCTTTCATCCGAGCTGGAATCGTCACTGGAAGTTGTCTCATACCTAGGTGGCAATTGGGATTTCAAGAGATGCAAGGTGGGCCCACAGAGACCCTGCGACAGCAACTTCTGTGAGGGGAAGGCTGCTAGCTACACTTCAGGCAACTATGCATGGCTGGGAGTTGGGCCTAGTCCAGGGTAAGGTCTATGTGAGTATCTGGTGGTTTTCTTAATAGCTTCTGACTAAAAAGGGACTGCCTGTGTGGCCAAATGGCATCACGCAGCACTTGTTGACATCAGGGCACCTCCAGCTGAGTATCAATCATTTTATAAATTTGTCTCCATTCTTGCTATTTTGCTCCACTCATTTTCCCACTGTCAAGATGAAACATATCTGTGAGTAACCGATATACCTCCTCTGAGGCATGATTACCAAAATCTCCTGCAGAGATTCACCACCCTATGAAGCTTTTTAAGATTTGGAATACAGGCCCTAACATGGTAAGCCTTGGAAGCCCACTCTGCCATAGACATTACTTCAACTGAATCTGCACTACTGCTTTTTTGTCGGTCAGTCAACCAAGTGCCTCGATTTGACTGTAGGAGGATAAACAGGCTTAAAAATTTACATGAGTTAAATGAAAGAGAAGGAACAAACAACTAAGAAATATTCTATCTGGAAGGAAAGGAAGCACCAGTACGTCTAGATTACTCTTTAGGCAAAAAGGCTGCAGTGTTCCCTGGGAGCGTGGGGCTGGGCGAGGCAAGCGGGCTGGGCAGGAGGGCGAGCGTCACTGGGCCATGGAGCACTCTTCTCATTCTCCTCCTCCTCCGAGTTGGAACACAGGCAAGGAACCGTGCAGCCCAGGACAACCGCGGCCTGCAGCTTTTTACTGAAGACTGTGTTCTTCAGGATAGAGATGAGATTGCAATAGCTCAGCTTCATCAGGAATCTTTACAAGAATGACCTAGCCTTACAGACAGGAAGAGGAGGAACGCAGAGAAGCTCAAATGCGCCTTTCTGACGAGGGACTCTTCTCTCACCAGAGGTAGCAGCATCCTAGCCCTGACACCTCGAAATGAGACTTCACCAGGTAGATGGCAAAGGAGGACAGACAGATGTTGAGATCTGGTACCACCACTTTTCCTTACCCTCCATTAATGCCGACAAACTGAAGGTTCTTTTTTGCACCATTTGAATCTTTATTCCCATCTCTCTTCATGATGGACTTCAGTGGGTTTTCATTATTTGTACATACTGTGAAAAGAACCACATCAAAATGATCAAAATCAACACACCTCATACAAGTTAACTGAGTGGGTAATCTCTTTCTGTAGGTTCTTGTCCCTTACGTCTGTGAATGGAGATGTGGCATTCATACAAGAAACATGTGCCCAGATCCCTTGGCAAAAGTGTGTGCACGAGGAGAAAAAAATTCCTATTAGTAACACTCTTTAAATGGGGAAAATTCCCATTAGTTCTTACTAAATGAACTACTGATCACTCAGTATCAGCCACACCTGGCATTTTATCAGACTTGCTGTTCACAGAGAGGTGTGTCTCATATCCACTGGAAAAACCAGGAAAAAAACGTTTGTCTGCCACAATGTGAAAAAGTACGGTGCTGTCTACAGTACTGCGTAACTGCCAACACCAGAGAAATTTTCCTAAAATTAAGCTTTCTTTGATGATCTTAAAGATACTGTAGGCCTTCCTTCCACATAGCTATCTAATACCTCTTCTTGGTCAATTTAGAAGGCACAGTGTCATCTAACTGGAGTGCTGGCAATGAGGCCCAGAAAGAATCCTGGTACCAAGGACAGGGACTTACTGTAGAGGCCAGAAGCCATCGGGTCATCTGTCAGGCTCACTGGGGCCAGGGCTGCTTCCTGGGAGGCACAGGTCTCCTGGCTGTCCGTGGCTGTCCCCTCTGCGGTGCCCAGCTCATGCTCGGGCCGGGAAGCCTGGGTGCTTGGCAGACTTCCTGACCGTGGACCTCCACACGTACAGGTATATTCCACATTATTTCCTGTCCAGAGAGAGTGGGGCAGACAGTAGGTGACATCAGCTCTGAGCAAGTGGACTGCAAAAAAGATGGCCTCTGTTAAAAAAAAAAATAGCCACTCCTCTTTTTCTCAAGTGCTTCCCTGTTTTTCTTCGCATTATGTGGTGTTTCTCTCTAGGTCACCTGATCCCCACCCTCCACAGCGACCTTTGACCCCGACCTTCCCTTTGTTATCACACCTGGCAAAGCTCTTCAGTCATCCTAGTTCCACACAGTCACCTCTTTTCTGTGTTCCTGCTCTTCTCACACTGGCTCTGGTGAGAGCAGTCACATCTACCTGGTTCCCCTCTTTTCCTGCTGTCCCCCGAGGCATGCTGCTGCAGACGAATGCTCCTGCCTGACTCGGAGGCTGTCATTACTGCAGCTGAAACAAAACCTGAGGCGCTCACCACGGGCCAGGCCGTGCCACCTGATGCACTCGTCCGCCCTGCTTACACAGATGCTCCGGGCAGCCTGTGAGGGGGCAGCAGTTTCGCCTGAGCTTCATTCCCACCACCAATTTTTTTTTTTAAGGTTTTTTTGAGATAGGGTCTCGCTTTGCAGTTCAGGCTGGCCCTGAGCTCAGCCTCCAACTCACATCACAGCAATCCTCCTGCCTCTGCCTCCCGAGTGCTGGGATTACAGGCGTGAGCCACCACACCCGGCACTGTGGTGTGTGGTAATGATTGTGCTGGGCCTGAGTCTCCACGCCCAGTATTGTATGTGGTTACCAGGAATCAAACCCAGGCCCATTTGCACTTGCAAACAGGCGCTGGAAAAACTGAGCTAAATCCCGGGCCCTACAAGACAATTTTTATGACTCAGTATCCCTCGTAGACTACATTAAATCTACATAAATATTTTTAGAAGAGTTATTTGGAAGACTAGTAAAATTAAAGAATTAAAATAATTTAATTTCCCTCCTTACTTGCCATATTATCTATCATGAATATGAATTCTGTTCAAAAATCACTCTTAAAAATAATTTTTTGACTTAGTATTTTGATTCCTCCAACTTTCATCTTCAAGATGCACATAAGGTAAGGAAAGATGGTCAGTGTTTTCCTGCCTGACGCAGTGAGGATAGCACACACCATGCAAGAAATTAGGAAGTGCTGGGACATTAGACAAAGGAATTCGCTGTAGCCATTAACAGGCAGATATAGAAAGACATGTCTGTTAACATACAATAATGAGCATAGCTGCTTTGAAAATGGGTTATAAAGAGATGGATCAAGGGCCGAAGATTTAGTTCAGTGGTTCTGGTGCCTGTCTTGGAAGGGCCCGGGTTCGATCCCCCGGTAACCATACACCATACTGGGTGTGGAGACTTATGCCCAGCAGCAACCAGTACCACATACCACAGTGCCGGGTGTGGTGACTCACGCTTGTAATCCCAGCACTTGGGAGGTAGACGTGGGAGGATTGCTGTGATGTGAGTTGGAGGCTGAGCTCAGGGCCAGCCTGAACTACAAAGCAAGACCCTGTCTCCAAAAATAGAGAGATGGGTCAATTGCTACTACACAGTTATATGTACACAAATTTTTTAGGAAAATATACAAGGAAAAAAAAGAATGTTTTAAAATTTTTATTCTTGGGCTGGGGGTTTAGCTCAGTGGTTCCAGTGCCTGTCTTGCAAGCACAAGGGCTGGGGTTTGACCCTTGGTAACCATATACAACAATGCCAGGTGTAGTGATTCACATCCATCAGCAATCAGTACCACATACCACAGTGCCGGGCAATGGTGGCGGCTCATACCTATAATCCCAGCTCTCTCAGGAGACAGTGGCAGGAGTATTGCTGTGAGTTCGAGGCTAACCTGAGCTCGTGAGCTTAGGACCAGCCTAAACTACAAAGCGAGACTCTCTCAAAAAAAATATTTTTTAATTCTTTTGGTAATGCTGGGGATGAAACCTGGGGACCAGGGCTAGGAGCAGGATAGGAGAGGTCCACGGAGCCCTGCCTTTAGTACTACTTTTTTAAGGACAAAGAATTATAGTTGGTTATCATTTTTCTTCTCCATTTCTGTTGTTTTTCTAAGATATACCTTATAAACATGAAGCATTAACAAAATGGCATTTAAATCTACTCACAATATTGTAATGGGATAAAAATTTGTTCAGTTTTCACTTTTAAAAATAAAGCTTTCAAGTCCAATAGATGCTTAAAAGAAAAGGAAATTACTCACTGTTTTCTGTAGCAATCTAAAGAAAGATTACTCACGAGGGACCCAAAAGCTTAGACCTTATCAATCACCAGGTCTACCAAGAGCAGATTACCAGACATTTGCTACCACAAGTCACCGTCTTGGCTGGGGCTCTGAGATGGGCATTTCTGGCAACCCCAAAGAGTTCTTGGTGTGGTGACTCACTTTGCAAGCTAGTAGTTTAAACAATGGCAAAATAACTCTTAAAAGAAGAGTGACAGACAAAACAGTCAAGATGGGCATTAGTGATTATCCAAAATTCCTTATTTTTGCATTTCTAGTTATGAAAGGTCACTGAGATTTGGTAACCTGCCTGAGGGAATAAAGCAGGACCAGAACTCCCATCCAGTTTTGCAAGAGTGCATGTACACACACCACACGCACACA
>PVIR01024843.1:9074-25600 GCA_004026965.1 Petromus typicus | reverse complement strand
CGTTCCACAAAAATAGAGACAGTTAAACAGAAGGTCAGGAGCGGTCTCCGTTCGGAGAAATGTGTGGTCCTTGCAACGAGATACACTGGGACTTGAGCATGACTTAGAAGAAAACGTTCCGACATTAAGCCATCATATCCCAGAACGATGCAGGCGGAGAATGGGTGGTGGGTCTTAGTTTGACTCCACAGTGAGGGCGAACACGCGGATGTGCTGTGGGCTGGGGGGGGGGGGGAGCTGGCATGTCGCCTCTGGGTCCTGAACACAGAACCGCGCCAGATACTCTAAGGAGTAACTCGAGTGGGATTTGTTTTAAAAAGTAAGCTGAGAAGTGAAGGCTGACTCCTCGGTGTGGACCTGTGGGGAGAACTCACGCCCGGAAGGGGCGTCACTGGTCGCTCCACACCGGGGACTCTAGGAGGATCTTTAGCTGGGCCCCGACAGAAGCCATAGCCCAGGGCCCGTCACTCCACAACCCACCAGAGTGTCATGGCGTCCAAAGCCCATTGGGAGGGCCCAGCCCCCAGGGCAGATGATGTTGGCCGCAGCCAGGTCAGTATCTCTGCTTAGGGACAGAGTCGCCTTTATCCACTGGCTTTCTGATACTGGGATATAGTTGTCTTTGCTGTGTCTGATTCTCAGCTCTTTTCCCCGCGGCTTCCTGCTGGCCACTGTCCTTGCTCTGCCTTCTACCCCTGATCCATCATTCTTGTCATCGAAGACTCGGAGTACTCTAAACACTCTAAGCACACCATTCTCCCAGGGCTGAAGTCTCTTGCTAATGGTAAGCCCTTGGAGCCTGAAGATTATCAGCAAAGTTATTCCTGTTATAGCCATAAAAAATTCCACTTCTATTCTTTTGGAATATTGATCTTGACATTTGAAAAATTGTAGGCTTATGTGATTCCTGTCACTAGATTGTGGACTCCACCTGTTACAGTTCAGATCTAAAAGGTCCCTCCATTGTCCCTCCCGTGTTTGAAGGTGGGGTTTTTGGAAAGTGACTGGGTCGCAGGGAAGTTTTCCTCTTCTGTGGATTTATCTACTGAAGAGCGCAGAGCTGAACGGCCACTGCAGAGCTGGCGGCACACTCTGGGTCCCTCCACATGGGCTGGTGTCACGGTGGGGGGTGCTGCTGATTCTGAAGGAGGCCTGGGAGGGCCGTGTGCAAAGCGGAAATGGCAGCGGAGCCCCCAGGAGGCTGGAGCCCCAGGAACACGGGCGTCCGCTGGAGAAAGCTGCAGCAGGGAGCAGAACCCCAGACGGACCGGGACGCTGCAGCCGGCGGGGACGTGGGCAGAGCTGCCGGGTCTGTGGAGGTCGCATCTCACGGCAGCCTGCCCAGTGCTGGACTCGAAGCTGGGGAATTTCAGGGATGCCCCGCTGGGCTCGCTCTTGCTTTGACTGCATTCCTTTCAGCCTCCCCACTCCCCCCCTTTCAGATGAGAGTGCTCACCCTGTGACATGTGCAGCAGTTTTTACTGTTTTTGATTTTCACGGAGGGTCACAGCTAACAGTGTGCCTTGACTCTCAGGGGAGACTTCGGACTTTTCGGCAGTGCTGGAACTGCTAAAAGTTTGGTAACTCTTAGAGACGGACTCCATATAGTTTGTGTCGAGGTGAGTTTTTAAGGTTAAGGGGCCAGGGCCAGAATTATGTGGTTTAGATCAAGAACGTCCCCTCACAGTCTCATGTGTACAGAAGTGAGTTTTTCCAAAAGGCATAAAACTTAAATTCGCTGAAATCATAGCAAAAATGTTTCCAAGTCTAGTTACTGGAGCTTAGTGGTGCCATAGTGGTCAGGGGTTAATCCAGCGAGGGGCTCAGAGCTGAGTGCGCAGCTAGGAGCTGGGTCCCAGGCAGAGGCAGGCACTGGGCTGTGATCACGGGTGTGTCTCCCCCTGGGCCCCTCCGTTCTCTCTCACCTCCTGCCCACCGTGACCTGTGCGGGTTTCCTCCCCTCGAGCTATCCCTTCCTGCCCTTCCTGCCTTGAGCCAGCGGACCGTGAGCTGAAGCGTGAGCCGAAATCACCTCCTCCTCCACCGGGCTGTCCCACCCACGGGAACGTGACTCAGGCCCCCTCCGTTTCCTGCCGACACTAGTCCTCCCCACAGCAACGGCCTGAGAGCAGACACAGGGCCGCGGAATGGAGTGGGGCCCTGGAGTAGTGCACGTGAGACTGCTGAGAGGAAAAGGAAGCGCTTCAGGGTATTCGCGGGCAAAGACTCTTCTGAATTAAATTTCAGAAGCACAAGCAACAGAAGCCAAATTAGGCAAGGGGGGGCTGTATCAAACGGAGAAGCTGCTGCACAGCGCAGATCAAAGACGGGAAGGGCACGCGCAGAGGGTGGGATATTCGCAAACCGTCCCTCGCACAGGGGTTCAGATCCAGCACACCGGGCGGTGCTAACGACCCTGCAACAAAACACGCAGGAACTCTGATCAAAGGATTCGGGGACACACTTCCGGGACTCGAGTGCCTGCCAGGTGCAAACAGTGCTGGTCACAACCAGTCACCAGGGAAGCGCGATCCCAAGCCACAGTGAGATGGCAGCGGCCGGTGAGATGGCTGTTATCAGTGACAAGGAACCCGTGTTGCAAGAATGTCGAGAACCCGGAACTTCTATGCAGTCGGTGGGAGCGTGACTTTGTGAAGCCTTTATGGAAAATAGAACAGAAGTTCTTGAAAAAGACTAAAGCAGCAATATGAGACCTGGCAACCTTAGGTATTACTTGATATATATCTAAGGAAAGAAAAGCAGTAAGTCAAACTACCGTTGCATTCCCATTTAATTGCAGCTATCACTACAGTGAAGATAACAAATCAATGTGTCTTTTGATGCATACATGATTAAAATGTGTTATGTGTACACAGTGCAGTATTACTCAGCCATTACAAAGATGGAATCCTGCCCATTCTGTGACCTCCACAGAATCAGCGAACTGCATGAACGAAGCTGGAGAACATTGTGTCCGGAGAGCTAGGGACAGAAAGACACAGGAGCGCTGCGTGCTCCCACTCGTTCGCGGAAGGCAGACCTGTTTCACAGGAGTAAACAGCAAGTCCGCGGTCAGCAGAGGCTGCGAGAGGAACGCGGTGGGCGGATGCGGAGAGGGTGGTGGGCAGGTCGGGACCTCCTGTTACACGGGAGGTGCCCGCAGCAGATCCGCGGTCATCTTCAGCTATTGGTGACTCTACGCGATGACTGGGGAATTCTTGCAGCGATACCGCTGTTGCTCTAAGGAAGACGTTCCTCAGGATGATGGGCTCACCAGGCACTGCAAACACCACGGCCCAGTGAGGAGGTAAACTCCGGCTAGGCCAGTGCGCACAGCGCAGGTGCTGGCGCTGCCTGTCCAGGAGAATGAAAGACGTGTAGCTTTATTTTAACCCTGGTGGACCAGCCTAGGATTTTTCCCCAAAGGGGATGATCCAAAAGCTGGTCAGAAGAGGGCCTTTTTTGCTCAAGGACCAGAATGTTCTCGCAGTTAGGGTGGAGTTACACTTTGGTCTCATTTCATTGGTTACAAGCTTACGCGTCTCATTGGCTAGTATAGCATGCAGA
This sequence comes from Petromus typicus, assembly GCA_004026965.1. NCBI lineage: Eukaryota > Metazoa > Chordata > Mammalia > Rodentia > Petromuridae > Petromus > Petromus typicus. The sequence goes on along the minus strand of PVIR01024843.1, from coordinate 22,033 downwards.
CTACAGGCTCCATTAGAACAGTGCGGATTTCCACCTATAACGGTGCAACAGTCCTTTTTAACAACCCAGGTACTTCTAAGCTTTTCTGAGGTTCCAGCCTCAATTGTAACAAAAGATGCAGAGCCCTTGCAGCTCTGCAGTGAATGTAACAAAATTTACGGTTAAACGACGTGTGTGTACACATATGTTGTCGCTGCTTCAGAGCCTTTGAAGAAGCAAGCTAAGCTTTACTTGAGTGGAGGCGTTTATAAATTTGGTTTTCCCCTTTTACTAGTAAAGACCAGCCCCTGCTACCCCGAGGTGGCCTGTTTGGTTTCGGTCTGCAGCGCCCCGCAGGTCGGCGCTGAGCCGTCCTTTGCTCTCTGAACAGATAGGTCCCTGCCTGAGCCGGCCGTGCAGCACCCAGCGCGGTCCCTGGCTACCTGTATCGGGCTGTGCTTTGTGCGCTCCCCTTCCGCTGTGCGAGTGCGATCTCCTCTTCTAGCCTCCCGCCCAGCCTGCACGCTCCTCGGCCCGGGGGGCCTACTCCACGTAGACGCACGCTCAGGGGCTCCCAGGACCCAGCGTGGGGCCGGCGTGAGCGGTCGGCCTCATTCCCCCGGGCGAACCTCAGTTACAACATTGCGAGTTAGGCGTTCATGCTCTTAACTGCGAGAGAAAGGCGGTGAGTCAAGATGACGTCAGCAACCCTGTCCTTTACCTGAATAATGCAAAACCGATTGCAGCATCGGGGGCCGCAGGAGGGTGACATTTTATTTCTACTATTCTCTGAGCCTGCTCTCCCTACAAAGGCAAGCTGCCCTGCCCAGGCTGATCGCCGAAGGGGCAGTCTGTATGGAAAAGCAGGGTTCTTATTGCTTCAAAGTACTTGTTCACTTCTGTCCTTCAAAGAAAATAAAAATTTGGGCCGGGAATTTAGCTCAGTGGTTCCGATGTCTGCCTGGCAAACATAAGGTCCCAAGTTTGATCCCCAGAAACCACATACCACAGTGCTGGACATGGTATGAGTTCGAGGCTGGCCTGAGCTACATAGTGAGTTCAGGGCCAGCCTGAATTACAAAGTGAGACCCTGTCTCAAAAAAACTGAAAAAATTTTTCAAAAGAGAAAATTTCCATCCACTGTTACCTTCTGCCTATTTTTTTTTTTTTGATAGAAATGTACACAATTTTTGGGTGTGGTGGAGCATGTGGGAGGCTGAGGCAGGAGGATCACTGCAAGTTTGAGGCCAGCCTGAGCTACACAGTGAGACCTGATTTCAAAACACAGTACATAATATTTTTCACGCTAAAACATTCATAAATTGGAGAATTAATTTATTTTTGTGATGAGTCTAGTTTTAATCAACGACCTCAGATTAGCCCCATTCTGGCGCTCACGGAAGCTCAGGTGCGTCTGTTTTTCCCTTTGGAGCCCTTTACTTTGGGAAGGAGACACACTGGCAGGTTATAAAGGCTTTATTTGTAACCGGAAGCGTGAGGGGGGTACGCGGCCGTTCGGTGCTTCGGGACGGAGGGTGAGAAGGCGTGTCCCTTACACACGCGCGGGCGAGGCACACGCCGAGCTCAGTCGCTGAAGGAGGACTCGCTGTCGGAGCTCTCCTCCATCGTCCTCTCGCGGCCGCTGTCCGGCGCGGGCGCGTCCGGCCTCCTGAAAGAGAATGCAGGCGGCTGATGAGGGCTCCCCACCTCCCGCGGCCCGGCCACCCCGGCGGTGCCGCCGCTCCAGGACCTCTCTGCCCTTCACCTCGCACACCCGGCTGCAGGGCAAAGCCTGCTGCCCGGGAGCACAGTGCTGAGTAAGCGAGCGGGATGTGGAGCGACAAGGGAAGCCAGTGCTCAGGGACTCCGCAGGGAGAGAAGCAGAGACCGGAGTGGGTTCCAGAGTGGCTATTACAAATCAGGAAACTCTGGAGGCTGAGGCAGGAGGGCTGCCCTGAGTTCAAGGCAGCCTGAACGACACAGCAAGACCCTGTCTCAACACACATATATAGAAAAAAAGAAACTGGTTGGATATTTAGCAGAGGAGAAAAGTATCCGGTCAAAAAGTTCTTAGTATGAGCGGAATGTTCTCACTTTAAAATTTTATCTCTGGATGAATATAAAAAGGTACTAGTTGGCAAAAATATCTAATTTCCCAGGTGTAGTAGCAAACACAATAATGGAAGCCACAAGAATCAAATGAGGTAAACGGGGAAGCATCTCACAAGTTAGGGAGCCTCACACAAAGGTGGGTAGCAACGGCAAACTCCTACCACCACCACCGTTTTGGGCCTGGATTTGCCCCATTTGGGGGACATGGAAACGTGAGTATTCTCTAATCAGATGCCCCCACTTAGTCCTGCCATCCTTCCACAAATCTTTCATTTCATTTATCTTTATTTTGGGTTTTTCCAGTGAGGGCCTTGCTGTGCAGTTCAGGCCGACCTTGAACTCAAGGCATTCCTGCCTCAGCCTCCCAAAAGCTGGGAGGACAAGCCAGTGTGCCACCAAAAAAGAGCTTTCCATTTTAACTTATTTGTGGAAACAAGTTTTCAGACACGTCCGAAAAGATTGTTACTATTCAGCTGTTAGCCTGAAGTTTAGCTTCTGCAAATCCATGGACAATATGCCCCACCGCTAAACTCCAGACACACGGACTTTACATTAGGACAGTGTCTTATTTTAAACATTTAAGTGAATTACTAAAAAAGTATATCAGCAAAATACATAAAATACAACCATAGGTATATTCACGTTTCATGTATAGTTTTAAAGATCTCAGTCTTTTAATACCAGGTTGGTAACTACATTTTATGAAGCATATAAATATATGTAATGACATCAAGATTATTAATAAAAATCTTTTCTTTGGTGCTTTAAACTATTTCACTGAAACGCCATATTCTGACTTCTACGGATTTTGATGCACCTTCTCCCCGTGGTGATCTAGGGGCTCTCCAAGGCAATACCAATCCTTCAAAAGCACGTGGCCGCCGGGGTGTGACCTCCGCGGCACCTCGCGTCTCTCACCCCGAGGGACACTGAAGGGGACAGACCCGAACAACCGCCAGTGGGCACCAGGTGAACGCGCTCCACGGCCCCGCACACTTGTGAGCCCTCCCTACAGCACAGGCCGCTCTTTTCTTTTTAAGCCGGCTCGGGCACTGGGCCACTGAAGAGCTGCCGCGTGGCAGAGCTGCGGCCCCGGCTGCTGCTGTGAATTCACCGGGCACAGGCCGGGTACCATCCTCCTGGGCTCCTTCTTTTCTGATCATTTTCCTTGACACGTTTCAGGACGCCAGCTCGACCCTCTGAGTGTTTAATACGCTCAATACACACATTCCTCCTCTTGGCAACTATCTTGCCCTTCACTTGCTTATTTACCACCGTGCCCACTACCGCACGTGGGTAACACTGTGGACTCTTTCGGTTTTGCCACAGCAACACTGGTGTGGCGGTCCTTTCTGAACAGCACCCATGCCCTTGACGTCCACAGTGCCACCCTTTTTGTAGGTTCGCATGTATGTGGCCAAAGGAACATGTGGCCATGTTTTCTAAAAGGCTGAACGACTATGTACCACGTTCCCCTCTTCTTTCCCTTTCTGTTTGTCATTTTGGCAAATTACTAAAAGATGGCAGTTCCGGCTGAAAGGAATATGTTTTTTGTTTTTTTGATTTTTTTTTTGTGGTACTGGGGATTGAGCTCAGGACCTTGTGTTTTCGAGGCAGGCACCAGAACCATTGAGCTACATCCCTGGCCCATAAAATTTTTAATGTATGCAAATTTTTAAAAAAAGTTTAAATTTAGGGCTGGGCACTTAGCTCAGCGGTTCTGGCATCTGTCTCACAAGCACAAGGTCCTACATTTGATCCCCAGTACCAACAAACAAAAGCAAAATTAAATAATTTATCTTATAAAACCAGAGCTTTAAAAAAGGCTGTCAGGCTCATCTTAACCAAAAATGAGTGAAAATTCAGAAAGAAAGAGCAGAAGGTTAAAATATATGCAAATCATTTTTTTAAACTTACAATATATTTATACTTAATATAGTACTGTGCTCAGTGAATACTGATTTCACCCAGTGCTAAAGGTATTTTTTTAAATTATAGTAAAAAATTTTTTCATTCCAATAACAAAGCATTTTGTAAAAAAAAAAAAAAATTAAATCTATATTTTCTTCATTCCAATATTAGATGAATATTTAAAAAAACTTTTTCTCCAAAAAACAAATTCAATTTTTGGCTATTTGATATCGAAGTAAAATATTAACTTACAAAATAAAAATCTGAAAACAAAGAGAAAAAGACTCCACATTTCATCTTACATCTCTGACCTGCTGGCTGCGTTTCCAGGGCACTGTTATGAAGAAAACATTTTTATCACCTACGGACTGACCCATTCTCCTTGGGTGTGAGCCAGCTAAGAAAGTGGCAGGGCCCGTTTACCGTCCCGGGGAGTTCCGAGCCGCCTGGCCGAGGCCGGCACAGCGGAGGTTTTCGGAGTGACGGCGGCAGCAGGCCCGACAGCCACGCCGGCCTCTCCCCTTCGCGCACCCTCAGCACGTGCCGAGGCCCGGGACGGTCGCGGGCCGCACGGCACCGGGGCACCCGGGTCAGCCGGAAGCAGGGATCTGAGGACTAAGACCTGCGAGGCCGACACCCGAGGGTTCCAGATACATGCCACGGGTAAAATTCTGACTAACTCTCCTTCTGGATACCCGGATCCCGAGGCTGACCTTACGGACGCCACTGCCTCCCGGAAGCAGCCGACAGTAATGAAGCCGTTCTTTGACCCTGACACCGGCCCTTCTCCCATTTTCGTTCCCACGTCCTAGTTTCGGCCACGTGACCCACGCATGGCCAATCAGGAACAGCCTCCTAAATCGGGGCGGGACTTGAGAGGGCCAAAGGCAGAAAGAGCCAATCGGCGTGTTTCTCTTGAAATGAGCCGTGAGACCGGGCAGAAAAAGCAGCTCTCATCTCTGCCTTGGCGGAAACAAAAGTGTTCAAGCCTTGCTGGGGGTTTTATTCCCTGGCTACTGAGAGGACGCTTGTCAGCGGGAGGACAGACATGGTTTATTATAACTCCAGGAAGAAAAGACGGGGCGGGGCGAGGCGAGGCGGGAAGGAAAACATCAGCCGGAGACCAGACGGAGGCCCCATCCAGTCCCACAGCCGACTTAGCTCAGGCCAAGAACTTCCTTCCTGTTGGGCCAGTTTAAGCTGGTTTCTGCAACCCAGAACCATGAAAAGAGCCTAAAGCACAAATATAACTGGTTGAATTTCTTTCTATTAAGGGAAGGTTTATATCTGCTCCTAAAGCCATATAGCCACTGCGAGGACAAAAGACCAAGTAAACATTCTTTGGGGCCACAGCTATTTATGTAAAGTCCCTAGAAATGTCTATTTTCTTTATATTAAATGTACAACAGATTAAATACTGAAAACAGAAACACTACAGCGGAGTAGGCGACGGAGCTACAGGGTTAGGCAGTTAGATCACTTTCCACGCGTTCCCAGGGTCCCTCGTGAAGTCACGAGCTCTCCCTAGACCTGTCAGTGCTCGAGCCCGCGCAGTGCAGTCAGTGTCCTCACCGCCAGAGCAGGGGGAGGTTCCTGAAGACGGAGCTGATCACAGGAAGACTTGTGGGACTTTGCCCCTGTCAGTGTCAGTGCAGCAGGTAGGGAGGTTCGGTATCGGGACTCGCGGGCTCTGAGTGTGGAGACGGCAGCTGCTCTGTGCTGGTGGGCGGCCCCTGCGGCCACACACAGGCGAGAGCCCACGCAGCAGAGCCGCACTGCGCTCATCTTCGAGTCTCCACCTCCCCGCAGCTTCCGCCTCTGCAGTTTGGCCGCAGCTTCTCTTTGAGTTTCTCTTGTTCGTCTCTTGCTTACGAACAAAGTCTAACAGTACTTACCAGTCTTGGTCTTGTTTTGCATGGTCCTGCACTTTCTAGCTAGCATCTACCAGCCAGGAGCTGAGGAACAAGGTTGGCAAAAACTAAAAAAAATAAAATCTCCAGTAAAGCCTTGTTTTGGAGTTATCCCGCTGTGGAAATGGGATCTAGTCCATCCTCAAGCTGGTCACACTTAAAAGTCTAGTGCGCAGGCGCGGCGGGTGAGGGGCTGCTCCAGAGGGCGCGAGTCTGGCAGTCTCTGCCGCGAGTCGGGGCAGCTTTTTCTTGCTTTCTAGTACCCTGGTGTTGGGCATTAATACCCCCGCTTGTCTCAGTGACAGGGAGGCCGAGGTGGTGACGTACCGTGGGGACACAACAGCAGCCACTCCTACCCTGTGCCACACACAAACGCCACCTGACCCAGCTCTGTTCAAAGTCCGCGGACCGACTTGAACTCAGTTACAGGTTTCCAGCAGCAAAACCAGCACACTGCACACTGTACCCCCAATAAGACGAGTGGGACCACGGGAACTTAATTCCAGAATTCTGTTCTTACTGCAAAGTGGAAAATACGGATTTTCAGTTGGAGAAAAGTCTAATTTAAAAATATGACATCCTTTCACGCGCACAGAATCCATCCTCGTTGGAAAGGTAAGGGCATATAGGTGACCGTGAGATCACGGCAGGCTCTGGTCCCGGGCCCCGGAACCCACTGTGGGCTGCGGTACCGCATGTCCCTCTGCGAAGCGCTCACAGGCCGCGGCAGGACTGAGCTCCCAGCTTTGCTCCACGCTGTGCAAAGCGTCGGCTCTTAGCTGACTCGTCGGAGCCATTCTGAGTAGAGCGAAAGCTAGTCTTCCAGTGAGTGATGGAGGACAGGAAGCCGAGGGGACGGAGGTCAGGTGACTGACCAGTGCTCTTGCCAGGAAGCAGCTGGGTGGGTGGAATCCACACTCCGGCAAGGAAACCGTCATCGCGGCTTCGGTCTGAGCCTGGGCTGTCGTGCATTTCATGCCTCCCGTCTTGTCAGGTGCTCATTACTGGACTAAGAGTACTTCTAACTCTGTGTAAGAACGCACAGCAGGATAAGGGAGGAAAATTTTTTTCCTGGTAAGAAAAATCTAGGCATTGATTCAAAGAAATTTCCAAGCATGGTTATCCATTTTGTATTTCTGAATGGAAAAATAAAGGAGCTTAACTTTTAGACAAAAGCCACAGTCTTTCCCCTACATTTCGAGTATCAGGGTAACGCAGGGATTCTTCCAAGCCTTCTCTGTTTCAGTGCCGTTTCTGGAGGGATCTCTCAGGGTCTCCCTGTGTAGCCCAGGCCAGGCTTACACTCACTATGTAGCCCAGTTGGTCCTTGAACTTGTGATCGTTCCGCCTCGGCCTGCTGAGTGCTGGGATTATAACTGAAACTAATTTTTACAAATGAAATAAGGCTAATTCTTGATTTTAGAAGAAGCATTATAACTTTAAAAAAACTTAGCCTTTTATAGTAATTAGTCACTGAAGAGTATCAAATAACATTTAGCAATTATCAAGCATCTTCTTCAGTTTTCTAACATTTGATGTCAGTTTTCTAGGCTCTCTTTTGCCAGGCTCTCTGTCCTTTTATCATGCCAACTCTTTTTGTGTTCTCAGCTCCAAATATGTACGCACGCAAGTCAATTAAATGATTTGCTGTAAAATCTAATAATTTGCTAAATTTCTGTATTAGCCTTGGGAATGGATTGTGCTGTGCAGACAGAGCTAGGCATTCCTCTAGCAGTTGGAAGTCTGTCTTCCTACCTAATGCTAATAAAAAGCAAGTGTGTGTTTATACTTTAAAAGGAAAAAGGAGACAGAACGATCTCTCCTGCAAGTCCCTGGAGGAAGCCTCCTGTGTACCCAAGATCAATGCAAGCGCAGCCTCCCTGGGCTGGCCTGTTCCTCCCTGTCGTCACCTTCTACTTTCCTGACAAAGCCAGGCTCCCTATTCCACGTAAACTTGATTCCAAAGCACAGTGTTCCTCTGAGAACAAGGTTATCAGATGGAGCACAGTGTGGCCGGAACGTCCCTGCTATTGGTGGTGACAGGTTACAGGGCCCCACCCAGGCCAGTGTCCCTGGTGACCCGGGGCTGTGCTGATCAGGTAATGGGTCAGGGGCCTGGCCGTGGCCGGGATGTGGCTGAGGAGCAGCTCTGGTGGAATTCTCCCCTAAGACTTGGCACCCCTCGTGCGGGAGGCCTCTCAGGAGTTGGACAGTGACGCACACTTGGACCTGCCAAGTGGAATCAAAGTTGGCCGGGTGTTTGCAAGTCTCCCTGGAGTCACATGGTGGTGGGGGGCGCAGGGGGGCTTCTTAAAGTGCTGATGCTGAATGGATTCTTGTACAATAGGAAACTAGCCAAGCAGTAAGATGGAGGAAGGGGGTCTGTAGGCAGCAGAGAAACATGTAAAGACACCCAAGGGAACAGGAAGTTGAGACTTGTGTCCAGGGCTCCACACAGTTGGCTGTGGCTGTGGGACACAGGCCCGTGTGAGCTCAAAGAGGTGTGGGACTGATATAAAGCGTGTGTTTGATGCTCAGGGCTCAGGCTAAGGTGAGGCAGTGGATGGCTACAGCAGCCGGAGCGGGAAAGAGGTATGAACACAACACCTGGCTTTAGCAGAACAGGTCAGAGCTCCTATAATAATCCAGGGGAGAAATGCAATGTGTGGAGGCCTGTGTCGAGGTGGGGGAGCTACTGGGAGCAAGAGAATCACCAATGGATGCAGGCTGGGTCGGAAGAGGCGGGGCAGGGGTGATTTATGAGTATGAATCAGTGGTTGAATTAAGGGATTGTGGGGTTGTCCAGGGAGAGGAATGAAAAAAGTCAGCAGTAGGTTGTCCAGGGTGCTGGCGTTGGGTTGTGAGGTTCTCACCCCTGTAAAGGTCATTTTAGCTCTCTGTGATTTGACTGTGTATTTCCACAAGAAAAAGAGTCAAGGCATGGAATACACACCCGTGAGCTCCACTGCAGCCATGCTGGCCACGTCCGGGAGCGCACACACAGACTGTGGTGGAGCTCTGCTCCTGCTACCGGACAACTCTGCTGCCTGCTGTGCTTGGCAGGACAAACTATGAGCATGGTGCTTTGCCTCCCTCCAAAGGGCCGCGGGCTGAGACACCCAAAGTGTGGCACTAGTTGGGAATGAATGCCAGGGACTCAGGCAAAGCTGGACCGATGGGAAAGCTTCCTGACAAGCATCTAAGGTACTTGTAAAACAAAAGAGTTCTAAGGAATCCAAGAAGATTCAGTGTACCTAAGACAAACTACATAGCCAGATTTGCTTGAAATAGAATGAATTCTTTTTTTAGTTTTTTGGAGACAGCGTCTCACTTTGTAGTTCAGCCTGGCCCTAAGCTCACTATGTAGTTCGAGCCAGCCTTGAACTCACAGCAATCCTCCTGCCTCTGCCTCCCAAGTGTTGGGATTACAGTTGTGAGCCACCACACCCGCCTGGCTGGAATAAATTCTTATCAAAGTTCTGAACTACTATTTTTTAGTATTTCTGAACAATTATTTTTTATAAAACTCATCCCAACTGATATCTAGCTTCACAACTATTAACATGGACCTTGGATAACATTTGCCCTGCTTCTCAATCTGACTTAATAAATTTCCTATATAGTGAAACCTAATGTGAAATGCCCAACTAGTGCCATGCTAGTGTTAGTGACAGAGTATTTTTTAAAACGTAAACAGTATTTTTGATGATGGATTTATCAAATATTAAATACTATATAGAAAAAAAAAGAGACTTGAAGTTTTTTTTTTTAAAACAGGGTCTTACTTTGTGGTTCAGGGTGGCCCTGAGCTCAGCCTCAGACTCACATCACAGCAATCCTCCTGCCTCTGCCTCCCGAGTGCTGGGATTACAGGTGTGAGCCACCACGCCCGGCACTGGGGTATGTGGTACTGATGATTGCTGCTGGTTGTGAGTCTCCACACCCAGTATCGTATGTGGTTAACCGTGAATCGAACCCGGGTCCTTGTGCTTGCAAGATAGGTGCTGGAAACACTAAGCTAACTCCCCAGCCCAAAGTTATTTTTTTTTTAACTGACATATTCGATACCGTCACAGGAACAGAATTAGAAAAATTACTTACTCAAGCAGATCTGGGTCTAGTCCTTCCGATATCATTTTGTTTCTTATTGCCATCACCGGAACACCCTAAGGAAAAGACATAAGACAGTCATTCAGCCATTAGAAATGTCTCCTTCACTTTGTCTCCACATGTGCCTTTAACATAAGACTATTAGATACCTCATTATTGAAAATCCTTTATTTCTGAGACAAGGTCTTGCTTTTATAGTTCAGGCTGGCCCTGTACTCAGCCTTGAATTCACAGCAATCCTCCTGCCTCTGCCTCCTGCATGCTGGGATCAGAGGTGTGAACCACCATGCCTGGCACTGTGTGGTAGGTAGTTCTGATTGCTGGTGGGCGTGAGTCTCCATGCCCAGCTTTGTTGTATGTGGTTACCGGGGATTGAACTCTGGCCGTTGTACTTGCAAGGCAGGCACTGCAACCACCAAGCTAAATCCCTGACCCTGAAAATCCTTCCTATGTTACTGTGTGCGAAGCACGTGAATAATCTAAGGTTCCCACTGTACACTGACTTAATGGAATTATTATTAATTAATATCACATAGGTCCAAATTAAATTTTTTCTTTTTTTTGAGACAGGGTCTTGCTTTGTAGTTCAGGCTGGTCCTGAACTCACTATGTAGCCCAGGTCGGCCTCAAACTCACAGCAATCCTCCTGCTTCTGCTTCCCAAGTGCGGGGATTATATGTGTGAGCCATCACACCCAGCACTGTGTTATGTCATCTCGGGGATCTAACTCGGGACCTTGTGCTTGCCAGGCAGACACTGGAACCATTGAGCTAAATCCTAAGCCCTCAAATTAAATTCTTTAAGGTTATTCATTAACCATTTCTGCTGTACAGAAAGCAGAGGTCACATTATCACTTACACTACTAAAGAAAGCACTGACAATGCAAATGATTAAAGACACTAGCTAGAACAATACAATGACATTTAGCTACAGAAATTAATGTCTCTTCAAATAAAGATTTCAGAGTGAATTCTGACAAATATACAGCCATGTTAATGTTCTTTTAATAAATAGCCGGTCCTGTTCCACTGGGACACCACTTGGGCACACAGATCAAACAGAACTCAAGGACCTCTGGCACTGACCTGTACATCTTCCCAACACTAATACCAACCTGAAGAGTGCAGTGTATAAGTTGCAAAAATATTCAGAATGCATGAATTTTAGCATTCAAAATAATTTGAAAACATTATGGATTCATGAGAAATAAATAAAAATTTACTTGAAAAAAGCTCATTTGATAAATGATAAACAGCAATGCTCTAGGAGGAAAAGATACAGTCAAGTTCCTGTCAATACCCATCTTTGCACCATCTCCATGCCTGAGGAGACCCTGGCTTGCTGGCTTAAGAGTTGAGAGCTTTGGGCTGGGGATTTAACTTAGTGGTTCTGGCGCCTGTCTTGCAAGAGCAAGGGCCGGGGTTTTATCCCCGGTAGCCACATACCATACTGGGTATTGCTGCCCAGCAGCAACCAGTACCACATACCACAGTGCCAGGCGTGGTGGCTCACGCCTGTAATCTCAGTACTCGGGAGGCAGAGGCAGGAGGATTGCTGTGATGTGAGTCTGAGGCTGAGCTCAGGGCCAGCCTGAACCACAAAGCGAGACCCTGTCTCAAAAAAACAAAAACAACAACAACAACAAAAACCCCAAAAAAACCCGAAAAAACAAAAACAAAAACAAAAACTTAAGTACATATTTGTCTAGCTATTCTCTCCCCCAAAATACAAATTTTATTTTACATTTCCTAACAAAATCTGAGTTTAAGTCTGGACAAGCGTAAGAAGGAACATAAAAGCCAAATTGAACAAGAAAGCCTTTGAGGCTAAAGATTATGTATTTCTTATAGAAATACTCTTGCCAAATTGATAGGTCATCCATTATTAACCATCACCTTCACTTTTCTAAATCAGAAAAATTTATTTTGAGAGATTTCATCCTTCTTTATTTTTAAAAATGTTAAGGAACGATGATTCTAGGAAGAGTGACCCTCGCGTATTCTGGGGTGATGTCAGGAGCACATGGGACTCTCTCAGCACAGGCACCAAGGCGACGTCTCAAAGGCCCTGTAATACACCCATCGTCATAACTGTGGTGTTTCGTACTATGAATTAGCAAAATTTAGTCTATGGAGATTCACTCAAACAAAGGGCCAATGGTATAGCTTAGTGGTGCAGAGCCTGCCTGCAACAATAGTGGCTAGGATTTTAAAGCTCTCCTTTGAGAGGGCCGTCATGAATATGGACATTTCTCCCAAGAGATGCTTTGGGAAACACATATTACCTAAGATTTTCCAAATTTTAGCCTTTTACTTTCTAGGAATGCAAAAGAATTTTTATAGAAGTTACTTGGGAATTTGATAGTCCAGCTAAGTGTGAAGTACATTCAGATGGTTTCCTGCTCAGTTTCTGAAAACATTACCACTGCATTTATCTCCTCTACAGGATTCAAAGAAATACCTTCTTTTTTTTTGAGACAGGTCTCACTTTGTAATTCAAGCTGGCCCTGAACTCACTATGTAGCCCAAGCCAGCCTCAAACTCAAAGCAATCCTCCTGCCGCTGCCTCCTGAGTGCAAGGGTTATAGGCATGAGCCACCACGCCCAGGCGAAAGAAATACCTTCAAACAGGGCAATAAAGTGATAAAGAATAGTGAGGTGTGGTGGTGTACCACTGTAATCCCAGCATTTAGGAGGCTGAGACAGGAGGATCACAGCCAGTTCAAGATCAGCCTGGGCGGGCCGGGGAGTTAGCTCAGTGGTTCCGGCGCCTGTCTTGCAAGCACAAGGACCCGGGTTCGATTCCCCGGTAACCACATAACAATACTGGGTGTGGAGACCCACACCCAGCAGCAACCAGTACCACATACCACAGTGCCGGGCGTGGTGGCTCACGCCTGTAATCCCAGCACTCGGGAGGCAGAGGCAGGAGGATTG
>PVIR01024842.1:0-25497 GCA_004026965.1 Petromus typicus | reverse complement strand
CATCCTCAGGAGAATTTTTTCATCCCTCTCAATTTTAAATCCTTCCTATTCCCTTGGAGGAGTTCTTGTGCACTGAGCAGCCTCCAGCACATCGGCCTCTGTCAGGTTGGAAGGGCATGGAGGGAAAGGATGTTTCAGGCCATACCCAGCCATCCCTGTGGCCGGAGCCTGGCGACTAAACAAAGTGGCAGAAAGTGCCTGAGCTGCTCTTTGCCTTTCCAGCTCCAGAGGGCAGGTTGGTCCAGAGACAGTGCCCTGTCTGGCACTCAAGAGGGAGAGACTGCCCAGGACATGAGCTGATTTTCCAGACATTCGATCAAGTCTATCTCACATGTGACAAGAGCACAGGGGCTGTATTGAGGAATTCAAATCTCTGCCCTATCATAAACTAATGAACGGCACATTTTCTGCCCTCTCCCTCCCTCCTTTAATACTTGTATTCTGTTTCCAAGGAGGAAAAGGAAATATCTGCTGTGTTTATTTTCCACCTGTTTATCTCTTTGTAATAATTCTCATCATAGCGTCATCAGTCTTGCAGGAACGTTAAGTAACGTGGTAGGTCACACCAGTTGCCTTGAGAAGAATCATTTACCTGCAGGTAAGTTCATGCAGTCTTACCTAAATCTTGCATCCAAGTCTGAGTGGAAAGTACACTGTAGGGTTGCCAGCACCATCTGACATCTGTGGGAGTGCTAGTTTCACAGGCTTCGGAGGATGTTTTTAGCTTCTCAAGGATGCCTTCGTAGGCAGATTTTTTTTTCTTACTTCGCCTGGTTCACCTACCTGTCCAGCCCACTACTTCAGATACTGCACTGCCATCTTAGGTGTGAGTTTCCCAGAGAATCAGCTGGAGGGCACAGGAGCAGTTCTCAGGTGCAAGGCACTCAGAAGTTGCCTGGCACTGCACATGTGGAGGACTGGCCAGCCGGGGCTCATGCCGCTTCGTCTGGAGTCCGGTTGGTGCTCTTCCTCTGTGCTCCCAGGACAGTGTTATCCTCTCTGCGCCTCCGTTCCTGGGGATGGTAGAAGGCTCCCTGCTGTTGTTGCTCTCTCAGTGCCTCCTCGTTTCCTTTTTAGCCAATTAACAACATGCTCATACATCTCCACATACAGCCTGTTGTGTGTCTCTTTGTCTGAACCATCGGGGAAGGAGGGGGAGGGCGGCTTGTTCCTTTATAGACCCTTAACTGAGACATATGCCTGGTTCTCTAGTATATTATCCCATTTCATCTTCTATCAAGTCTATCAGAATCCAGTAAATATTTAAGCATCAGTAATATCAGACAGTGAGGGAGTCTCTGACGGATGCCATCTTTGGCTTTGTGAACTAAAGTCTGATGTTAACACCAGTAGTTCTGGCCCTGTTGTTGCCCTAATGTGCAGAAGAGAAAATGGCCTCTTGGACACTTGGGTGTCATAACCAGGACCGTACAAAGCAGACCCATCTGCCTCTAGAGCTCCCGCCACCTGGCTGTGCCTCTCTGAGGTGAGTTTCCTTTGTGTCTGGATTGACTGGTAGCTACCACTTTCAAGATGGCTGTAGATCTGTGTTCTTGATTTCGGGCCTATAATTCTTTCTTGACTACTAACTGGCAGACAGGATCGCTACCCCACTTCACATCGATTTTTTCTTGTTTTTTCTTCTTCCCCTTTATCTTAAAAAGTAATTTCCTCTTTTTTTCTCATTTTCATTCCACCAAACACAAATGATTATTAATAATATTTCTCTTGAATTTATTTTGACCCACTAAAATTTTAGAATTGGTTGAATCTGGAGAGGCAGAGAACTCGTGTGTGTGTGTGTGTGTGTGTGTGTGTGTGTGTGTGTGTGTGTGAGAGAGAGAGAGAGAGAGAGAGAGAGAGAGAGAAGCACCAGCAAGAATACAGGTTCATATTGATGCACACACACACTAGTTCGAACACACAGAGGAAGAATATTGCATATTTTCAAGCTGGTTGATGAAACGGGGCTTTAATTCCAATAGGAATATAATTTATACTATTATTTGATGTCCAGTGCTCACTGTGTATAATACTATTGGGTTCTTTTTTTTTTTTAACTTTCCATGTTGTATTCTTTGCTTTTTGTTTTTACTTTCTTATAAATAGCAAGCAGTTTAGCTGAGAAGAAATGGTTACAAATCCCAAAAGGTTGGTGTTCTGTTCTGAGTTCCAAGATGTAAGGATTGAGCGGATTTCAAGCTTGGCAAAATCTCTGCCTTGGCAAATACTTCTCCCTTTATTTATGACATCTTGGAAACTTCCATTTTCCAGGGCTTATAAATGATGCTGCTGATTTTGTCTCCCTTCTCTGTTTTGCTGTGAATTATGAAATAACTGGCCTGAGGGCTTCTTTTTAGTGTTACCCTCTTGGAAGAGAATTAGAGAAGGCCCGCAGAGGGCTGCTGTGTGAGTGTGTGCGTGCATGTTGAGAACTGTGTCCTTTTGGTTACGAGATGCATTTTATATATTTCATGCAGGAAGTGTACTTCCTTTTTTATGTTTAACAGAGTTAAATCTGAAAATGTTGACGTGTGAGATGTAACAAGTGAAACCTCATGGTCGTCGTTATTAAAAAAGACTGCTTGACCAGAAGTCCTCTGAGAGCCTATAAATCCCTCCACAAGTGGCAGCTCATTAACTGGGATTCCAGAACAAGACGGGTGATGAAGAGGGTTTTTCCTCGTGGCGTGAATAGATGTTCCAGGGGTCCTCATCCTCGTACTCTTAGTGGAAAACTGTTCAGACAGTGGGACAACGAAGAGGTGGTGCTCCCCTCTCCCACTCCCCTCCTCTCATTCTCTGTCCCTAACTCCGTACTCCTCCCGTATAGTGCACTCATCTTGGCATTTTCTTTATGGGAGTGTCCACGTGTGGGTCGGGTAGTTGTGCTTTGCACAATATGGGTGGTAGGAATTTTTAAGTGTGTATGTCACCTCAGAATTAGACCCTGAGGTGGAAGCAAAGATGCAGAGCCCTTCATCAGGAGGAACTCTTGGGTGAGTGAAAGTAGGGAGGAAGCTGGAAAGGCTGGGACTTCAGCGTGTGAGAAGGCAGAGGAGGCTTGGTCAGGCCCCGGCACCCTGCACGGCCACTCACAGGAAGGTAATGCTGAGAAGTCCGCGAGCCGACGCTGGCTGTCAGAGGAGTTTCTTATCTCCCAGGAGGAGCCTGCCATCTTTTTCTGCCACTCTTAGCCCTTGGCACTGGAGCAGCCTAGGGCCCCCAATCTTGGGCAGATGAGGCAACAGTGCATCCTTCGGGGTCTTGGTGAGTTATATTCCTGTCAGTACAGATCTGTGCGGTGTCTTCTTGGGGCTCAAATGAAGCAGACACTGACCTGCCCGGACTCTGGCTAACAGATGAGCCACGGTGGGGTGTGGACGGTCTGCAGGCTCCTGCCCTCTGTCCCCTGTGTGCCTGCTCAATTCGGGCTGAGCGGTGCTGGTCCCAGTGCTCGTGGGACCTCTGCCTCCTTACGCATCTATGACTGGCTTGCAGTAGCTGGAAGGGCTTCAACCGGACTCCTTGAAATGGAAGTACAGAGTGCAAGCCAACATTTTGATCTGTTTGAAATGTCGTTTTTAAAGCTGTAGGCATCCTCTTATTTAGGGAAACATAAAACAACATCTGAAACTAAGACCTGTTTTGTTTTTCTCGCCTATATCCTGAAACCACCAGCGATTTTTATTTCGCTTTATTTTGTGTTCCCCGTCAAACACGTTTCCTATCATGGCAGCTCTCATCACTGACTCATATGCCTTCGGAAGAGTGTTTATGGAAGTGTACATCAGGACCTGGCCAGGCATGAGGAAAGAGTTGGAGTGGAACAGAGCCGTGCGGCTTCTTGCACAATTCTTCTCCCCTGCTCTCCAACAGCCCTCAGGCTGGAGTGCTTTCAAGAGAAACGGAGCTTGATTCAGATTCTGCAGGCTCCGCTGGACACCTCTCTGCGCTAGGCCATGGGTTGAGGACTCAGGGACTTGGGGACGGGGCAGGTCCCGTGCCCGAGTAACTGGGTGACACAGCCCTGTCAGTACAGATCTGTGTGGTGCCTTCTGGGGCTCACACGCAGCAGATAATGCCCTGTCTGGATCCCGGCTAACAGATGAGCGTGTGGGGTGTGGAGGGTCCACGGGCTGCTTGGACTGGCTGGCCCCAGAGACTGTGGAGGAACTCTGGCTCAGCAGCCAGAGTGCTAACTCTCCAGCCTAAGGAAGGTCTGGGTGTTTGTGTAAAATTAACCAGTTCTGAAATGTTGGCAAAGCCCATACATACATTGTTTTGAAGTCTCTGTGAGCCAAGCATCACATGTCTCTCTGACTGCTCTGACCCTCTTGCTGACATTCTGCTGGAGTCTCCAGATGGGATTCCATCACGTCCAAGTCTTGATTCCTGGCTTGGGCTTTCTGGAAGCAGATGCTGAGATGAGGGTTCACATGCAGGTGATTTATAAGGGCGTGTCGGCGCGAGGAGGCCAAGCCTCCCTACGGTGGCTTCAGCCTGGTCCTTCAGATTGTCCCTTGCCCCTCAGCATTGTCCCTCCTAGAGATCAGGGCCGGACCTTCAGATTTTTGCACCTGCAGCGGCTCAAGAGTGGTCCACCGGAGCAGCTGGGATGCACAGCAGCAGAGCCTTTGGAGCCGAGGGGCTCTGCGTGGCCCACACCGGGAGCCTGCAACTTCCCCGACCCACAGGCAGTGAGCTTTACAGGCCACGCTCAACTCTGAGCCCTGGTCCTCTGCTTACCCAGTGCTTGCGGCCACGCTCCCCGCAGCTTCTTAATGAGATCAGCGTGCAGGATGCAGTGTCACACCCTCTGGGCATGTGGCCCCTGACTACAGCTCTTCTTCTAGAGCGCTGCGGGGAGGATGGCGGGGTTCCCTAGAGAAGGCAGGTGAAGCTCCATGGGAGGTCGGAAGGCGCTCCGGAGCCGGCAACAGCCCACACTCCAGGGGAGCCTGCAGTGGCGTCCAGTTGGCTGTTGTACCTTGGGTTTGTCGGTTTTGTAACTGGGAATCAGGCCGTGTCTCCTGTGCCCTCCATGCCCCAGGGACATGCTGGTGAGGTCAGCGCTGCACGAGCTGCTGCTACATCTGGGTCCATGAGTGTTGAAAGACAGACCCTTCTCCAAGTCTCAGTTTCCTTTTCTCTAGAACGGAAGATAATTTCTACCACATAGGTTAAAAGGATAAAAATGAATCACAGATGATTGAAATATATAGTGCACGCTTAAATTTTTTAAAATTAATTGCATAAAGCAAAACATACATTGGTACTTACTCTCCCTAAATACACACCTCTCACTTCAAACATACTTACCCCATTATTCTTGTCACTTTCTGAAGCAGTTCTGGAAATCTTCCTCATGAATGTCTTTACAAAAATTATATTCAAAAGTTATGATGAGGGCTAGGGATTTAGCTCGGTGGTTCTGGTACCTGCCTTGCAAGTGCAAAGGCCTGAGTTTGATCCCCAGTAACTGCACACAACAATGCCAGGCATGAAACTCACCCTCAGCAGCAATCAGAACCACATACCACAGTGCCAGGTGTGGTTATCCGTTGGATTTGGCAACATGGGACTCCTTGCTATTCTCAGAGTCATAATGACCATGCAAAGTAAACTTTTTGAATTAGTACAGCCAAGACAGCACAACGAAAGACACTCATGGAAGCAGACTTCCAGAGCTGCTTCCAGATAGTGACAAGAACAATGGGATATGTGTTTAAATCAAGAGAGAGTATTTTGAAGGGGATTCCTAACAATGCACATTTTACTGTAATAATTTTTTTTTTTTTAGGTTTTTTTTTTTGAGACAGGGTCTCACTTTGTGGTTCAGGCTGGCCCTGAGCTCAGACTTAAATCACATCAGCAATCCTCCTGCCTCTGCCTCCCGAGTGCTGGGATTACAGGCGTGAGCCACCACACCCGGCACTGTGGTATGTGGTACTGGTTGCTGCTGGGCGTGAGTCTCCACACCTAGTATAGGTATGTGGTGACCGGGGATCGAACCCGGGTCCTTGCGCTTGCATGACAGGCGCCAGAACCATTGAGCTAAATCCCCGGCCCCCCGTAATATTTTTTTTTAATTTTAAGAATTCACTATATTTCTCGGTTACACCTTGTGTGTATCTAGCATATAGGAGAACCACAGTACAGTTCCTCCCCATAGAGACTATCACCAAGCATTTATTCATTCAAACAAGTGTAACTTCCTGGACATGAGGGTGGCAGGGACATGTTGCGTGGCCTGTGGTCATCACAGCACTTAGAAGACATTCTGTGTTTGCTGAATGAGTGGATAAGTGGTCAGACCTGAAGCCTGGCACAGTGCTAGCTTTCTTCTAGGTCGTTCCAGGGCTTTGGCTGGACATTTCATACGACATCCTGTCCAAGTCCTGATGAGCAATGATGCCAAAATTTGAAGGAAGCTCATTTTGGGGACTTCAGAAGCTCTTTGAGAATATTACTGCACTGTCAGTTGGTACATAAGGAGCCATCAGCATCGGTTCAGTAGGGAGTCAGACCATGAAGGCCTCACGGAGTGTCCCAGCTAAAGAGAAACTGGTGATGCAGCAAAGAGACCCGCTCAGATGTCTGCAGGGACCAGGGAGATAAAAATGCGGCAGGTCTAGAGAGGCAGCCTCGACAGTAGGGTGGTCCCGCCGCAGTTCAGGGGCGGCCCAGAGACAGTGTCTGCTGGGCAGGGCCAGCTGTTGCTAATTCACTTACTCCCTGGCTCAGCCTTGAGCCCTTTCCTGTGTCTTGTCTCGTCTAACAGCTGCAGGGAAGGGTAGGCAGGCACAGTGCTGACTTGTGGGGCCTTTATTTTCTGAACTGCACTTTAGCTGCAGTTTTCTGGTAGGAATCCAGGCTCACTGCTGCCAAATCATGTGCTTTTGAAAAAGAAGCATCCAGAGTTTTGTGTTCAATCTCCTGATTTCTGAATGTTGGCAGATGTGTACATTTTTAAAAGAGTGCTGTGCTCGCCAGATAGAACTTGTTGCTTACCTCAGTTCAGCCTCTGAGCTGCCAGTTTTGACCCTTGGGATGGACTCCCATGACCTTGACCTTGAGAGACGTTTTCCTGATGTCTGATTATAAGCTAGATGTCATGTTCCTGGCCTCTTGGAAGCTATGACTCCTGCTTGTCTGTGTCTTCTTTGACGCGAAGATTCTCAGGCGCTTCACTGCTGGCTTTCCCGCTGAGCTAGCCTCAGGTTATCAGCTTTCCCCGTCCAGTTTCATCCACAGATCTTTGCTTTTTTGGTAATATCTCAAGGTATCGTTATAGTCACTGTTCTCTATGCCTTGGGAGTCAGAGACCCCCCGACTCTTACCTGTACTACTTAAAGTCTACTCTCTGCCTCTGCCACCCCAATTTTCACAGCTACAGAGCTGTGCTGACTCCCAACCTTTGGCATGATATTAATTTCTCTCCAGGGGACATGAGTTTAATAGATTTTTTAAATTAATACTTTATAAAATTGAAGCTGTCATGCTTTATGGAAGACTGATACAAATGTCTATAGTTACATTTTTGGCACTATATCTGGAGAATAGTCTAGAAATGTTTGTTTAACCCTTTCCTAAAACGTTCTGATTTATGGGCAGGCTTCTATATGCACACCTCCAGCAAGCCCCGTTGTCATGGTAATGCAGAGTATCATTTGTCAAAAAGCTATAACTTCATTCTATGTTGAAGGTAAAAATTTATCTTTTAGAATTTATCCTCATGACAGAGAAATTTTGCATTTACATAGAGAGGCTTCTTCTCCCTAATTCTGCTCATCTTAGGGAAACTCAGCCTTCAGGTGAAGATTTTCTGGAGGGTAAGACAAACCCACCTTTTTAAACACCCCCTCATAGATGAATTATTTTATTTATTTCAGAGACAACTAAAGGAGGCTCATTAATACAACTAAGAAAAAACAAGAAAGGAGACAGGAAGAGAAAGAAAGACAGACTTATCCCCCACATGTCTTTAGTTAAATATGACTTTTGTTTCTTTAAAAAATTTAAATGTCACTTTTAATGGTCATCGGCAGGGGCTAGAAGAATCCAGAGCAAGAAAAGAATGAAAATGTCTGCGAATCCTAAAAGCTGGGGCAGAGTGAAATGTCTAGTTACCGTGTCACCCTGTGTTGACTCGCGGACTGCAGACTCAGTGCCACAGAGATGAGACAGATGCGAGCCAGGGCAGGGCCGGCGGGTCATGGCAGTGGGGCCTGGCGTGCCCGCTCCAGGGCACACTGTGGGGCTCTGTCCGCCAAGGTAAACTGTTCTGCAGCAGCTCCTTCCCCTTCCTTTCGTCCTTCTCTCTCTCCTCGCCTCCCCTGCCCCTCATCTTGACAAATGAGAAATTTGTGTGTTATATTAAATTTTCCAATTCTTTTTTTTTTTTAGGTTTTTTTTTTTTTTTTTGAGACAGGGTCTCACTTTTGTAGTTCAGGCTGGCCCTGAGCTCAGCCTCAAACTCATCACAGCAATCTTCCTGCCTCTGCCTCCCGAGTGCTGGGATTATAGGCGTGAGCCACCACGCCCGGCACTGTGCTGTGTGCACTACGTGGTATGTGGTACTGGTTGCTGCTGGGCATGAGTCTCCATGCCCAGTATTGTTATGTGGTTACTGGGATTGAACCCGGGTCCTTGCACTTGCAAGACAGGCACCGGAACCACTGAGCTAAATCCCCGGCCCTAATTTTCTAATTCTAAAATGCTAGTGGGTAAGGGGAAGATGTTTCTTCACAAGGTTATAGTCAAACAAAATGAATCTGCCGGCACATTTGCTCCATGGACTCCCAGGTAGAGCCTAAGGGCCCCACCCATCGGTTTAGAATGGCTTTGCTTCTCTACAGGAAGTGAATGAAACAGTTACTTTGCTTTCCAGTTCTTCCCGGGTCCTGATCTGCTAACTATTCTTTCTGGTGGCCTCACTGGAGGTGACGTTCTGGTCATGGGCGTGCTGGGGGGTTTTGGGCCCCAGACCACGTCTAGAGGAAGCAGTTAGGGGACATCTCTGATGGGCACATCTCTTGACATCCCAGGATGAGTGGCGGAGCTCTGCCAGATGCCCTCTTGAGCCCGCCCGGGATTTCTGGTGCTCACTTCTGGTCTTTGATTGATGGAGCAGTTTAATCCTCTTTACTAAGCCCCAAGATTTTCTTTTGTATTTGGAATCCAGGGATGGCTATTGCCTTTCCATAAGAGATAGCAAAGATGTTTTGTTTTCCCTGGGTTGAAGAGTGTTTTGTTTTTCATTTATTAATGGGGGAACAATGGTCATTCTTGGGAATCTGCCATCAAAGACATCTGGGACAAAGGTTCCTGCAGCTGTCAGCACTCCAGAGCAGGAGTGTTTCGCGAGTCTGCACTCCACCCCTCAGCGGTGGATGCCCTCTCCTGACAGCAGGCAGTGAAGTCTGAGCCACGGTGGCATTTGTGTGGAGTCTCACTAGAGTGAGTGAAAGCCTGTGGGCCTGGACGCCGGATGTGCTGTGTGCACTACTCTCAGCTGCTCCCATAATGCCTTTCATGCACTCTGCTGCAAGCCCTACCCCGAGTCCTTCCCAGGCCTGGAGTGCCTCTACACTCTGCAGGTGCCTGTACCTGGGACTGAGTGCAGTGGCTCGTGATAGTCGAACCCCACTGGGATTTGTGAGGTCTTTATGAACTTTAATAACTTTGGTTAGAAGTGTGGTGGAAGAAATTTCCAACTAAGTAGTTCTTAGAAGCTGGCACCAAGGTCCTCATTAGGTTCCTATTTCCATGCTTACTGAGTAGTATAAGGGTGTGTGTGTGTGTGTGTGTGTGTGTGTGTGTGTGTGGTATGAATTTTTCTTTGTCCTTAGTCTGTAAGAGAGGAAGACAGCATGATATACAAGGTAGACTACTGAGCAAATATACTAATACCTCATGTCAGGCAGGTATGAGCTACTTCTCAATTATTTCACAAAAAAATTTGAAGAAATATATTGGTGTAATAAACTAATTCTTATATGTATATTTTTGTTTATTTTCTTCTCCTCTTAATTGCTAAAATTATGCTGGTACTATCTTATAAATTATAAAGGAAGAGGTAAAAACTTCCTGTATTTAGTCATTCAATTTTAAGAATCCTACTTGTGGGCTGGGGATTTAGCTCAGTGGTTCTAGTGGTGCCTGCCTTGCAAGTATAAGGTCTCTACCCACTAAACACCACATATAACAATGCTGGGCGTGGTGACTCACGCTCACCAGCAGTCAGTATCACATACTGGACCTGGTGGCTCCCACTTGTAATTCCAGAACTTGGGAGGCAGAGGCAGGAGGATTGCTGTGAGTTCGAGGCTTGCCTGAGCTACATAGTAAGCTTGGAGTCAGCCTGAACTACAAAGTGAGAACCTGTCTCAAAAAAAACAGTATCCTACATGTTTTCCCTAATATTTTTCTATGCCAATTGTTATTACATGGTTGAAATAATCTTGTGTAGAAATATGTGTTATTCCCTTTTATATGTAGAAAGTAGTATAAGGACCTCCTTTTGGAATTAACATTTCTATCACTAAAAAATTTTATGGCGCCACCACATTTCATTCTGTGAATAAATCATAATGTATTTAGTAATTTTCTAGTATTTCACATTTAAATAATTATCAGTTTCATTGTTAAAAGAAACATCCTAATGGGCATCTTTATGCGTAAATCTTTGTCCATGTCTGGCTATTTTCCTTTAGGATTGATTTCTAGACAAAATATTTCCATGTCGTGAGGTTTTAATATTTTTAAAGTCCTCCTAACTCATTGCCAATTTACTTCCCAGCAATACTGGCCAATTCACAGTCATGGCTGAAGAGTGGAAGAAACTCGCTCCTAGCATGCTGTTAGCCTGGTTTTCACTCCCCCAGATGTGTGCTTTCATGAGTAGGGGTGGGGAGTCAGATATGTATGGAGTGGGGCAGCGGGGGAGAGGAGTGTCCACTGCTGAATAAGAAAGAACTGTGTCTAGTCTCCCAGGGCTGCAGTTTGTTGGAGCTTCCCTGTCAGAGGAACTTCCGCCGGTTCCGTAGCCAGGCAGCACTCACAGTGCTTTGCAGATGCCAACTGCTGGCAACTTCTCAGCCCCCTACCAGGAAGGACCCCCTGTTGTGACTATTAGCCTGCTTTCTAGAGAAGGAAGATGAAGACTAAGAGGCTAAATGACTGACTTGAGATCAAGGAGCTGGTACAATATAGCCAGGATTCAAATAGGGCTTTGGGGCTCTAGGGTTTACACCCTTATGTAACTGTTCCTGGGGTTTCCTATTAACGTAGGGGGAAAAATAGAGACTTCTGAGTTTAAACCACATGATGTTATTTTAGTGTTGTCGGGAAGTGTGGTCACCTCAGGTGACTGATCGCTGTCATGCTTTATACCTAGACGTCCCGCGAGAGCATCATGTGATCACAGGCAGGACCTTGGGACTTCCTTCTTGATCTCTTTGCTTTCTGTCCCCCTTAATGTACACAAGTCCTCACTGCCGTGCAGTCCTGCCTTGGAGCAGGTGGATAGTGGACGGAAGTCTCAGCTCAAATGAATCTCCTCCTCCTTCTCTTCTTTTTTCTTCTTTTCGTTTTTTGAGACAAGATCTCACTATGTAGTCCAGGCTGGCATTGAACTCACTCTGTAGTCTTCGCTGGCCTCAAACTTGTGGAGATCCTCCTGCTCCAGCCTCCCAAGTGCTGGGATTACAGGCAGCTACCGTCCTGTCCAGCTCTCCTGTCTTATGTGGAGGCTCTTCCGTGTATTGTCCCACGGATGAGGAAAATGACATGACTGTTACCCGTGTGAACAAACTCCGGAGGTCCCCCAGCTCTGTTTTCTTAGGGAAGGGGAGAGTAGCTGCAGAACTTTAACTCAAAAGAAGTTAGACTTGTAGACAACCAAATTCTTTGAGCTCAAACAAAATAAAAAACAGGAGATAAAATTTGTAAACTGATTAGAAATGATTTGCGATAATGCCCAGTGAATCCCAAACAAATTCAGATATTTCATTTGTGACTGTGTGTGGAAACATGCTAAGATCTCCCTTCTACAGTAACTTTCAGAACATGGAATTCAACCAAACCTCATATTCGTGTTTTCTCTTGTGATTCCTGTTTTTCTCCATCTCACTGGAAACTTGGTGAGTCTCATTCATTCCTTGTGAGTTACAGGCTTGTGGTGCTCCCTAAGGAATCACAGCCACACTCCCTACGTCAGTGTTTGGTGCTCGCGTGATGAGGACGGGCATCTTGTGGAAGTTCAGAGGTGGGACGTATCTTTCAGCGGTTTACATTTCCACAAGGAATTCGTAGTTTGCAAGGGAAACGTGACATAGCAAGTCTAGAGTAATGTAAATATCATGAGAGACATCTAAGGAACCAAGAGGAGACAGTGAACAGACAGGCTGTTTCCCCTCGTGGGCATCAAGGAAAATCTGGTGGGAAGACGGACTCTCCTGAGAGAGCAGAGGGCGCGTAACGATTACTGCGGGGCCGAGCGAGGCCTGCGGGCACGGCGGGCTGGGGTGGTGCGGGGGCGGCGGCGCCCAGCTGCAGTCCTGTGACGGGCCTACGCCGCCAACGGTCAGGGCACCCGAGGGCGTGTCCCACCCAGCTCACCAGGTACCAAGCCCTACCTACTGGCCAGGGTGAACCACCCTCCAAAGCACAGACGAGCCTGCCCTTCCTCCATCTGCTGGCGCTGAGTGACTCGGTAATGTGCTGTGTTCTCTCTGGTGAAGTCGGCATCACTAAAGCAACAGGCTCGCGAGGTGCGAGCACAAGGATGCCGGGGACGTGACCCGAATCCTCGGTTTCCTATTCAGATCCTACAGTAATGTCAGTGACTTTCCACCGCCCCTTGTGGAGGGGTTCAGACCCACCCACGTGCTCATCTCTATCTGTACCCAGGGTAGAGAGCTGAGGGGCGCGGAGACCACAACCCGAGCTGCCTTGTTCTCTAGGAGTGGTCTTCAGAAATCTGAGCTACCGGTGTGTATCTCTGGCTCCATGAGGTTTCAGAGGCGGGAGGGAAGCAGGCAGGAGTCTGTGTGTTACAGACCAATCAGGGTCCCCACACACATTAACCTCACCTGGAGAGGTCTGAAAGGCACTTAGGCCTGCAACCGACTAGATGAGCTGTGTGATGAGATCTGGGAATAGGGTCTTGGCACCAGTGTCTTTTGAAAATACTCCATGATAAGGCCAACCTAGTGCTTTTCATGCCAATATAACAAAAAGGAAGGGAGAGAGTAAATACATAAAATATAGTTATCTCTTTTTAGTGGCTTACTAAGCCAGTCAGGTGACTACTGATGTGTTAGGGCTCACCAGGGGAGCTTTACTGCATCCCAGTATCCCCGACATGAAAACCTCTCCAGGGTCCACGCCTTGGTGCAACTGTTTTGTGCTCCTAAGTGACTGCAGTGTACAGCAAGGGCTGGGAATGCAGGTCAGTACCAAGAAGAAAGGACTCACAGTCCTGTCTCAGTCCAGCCAAGTTTCACCTTCCTCTTGGGAAGTTGGTCGCAATTCCTTAGCCATTTACATCTGGCAGTCCCCTCTCCCACCGAAATGCCAGCTTATGTGGGAGGGTTCAGCGTTTTCCTACAAGAGCATATTAGAGACTGGAGAAACTAAAAGTGTGCATCAGTAAGTTTGCCAGGGCTAGCAAAAGAACACAGGATTCCCAGCCAAATTTAAATTTTGGATAAATTTAAAAAAATGTGTTCAGCATAATTTTGTTCCGTGCAGTATTTGGGATATTCATATATAATAATTAGTACTTGCTTGTCTGAAATTCAAAATTACCCGGCAGCCCTATATTTATCCCAGCTGAAAGGGATGCTAAATCAGCTCAAAGTGAATTTGAAGTACAAAGTCTGTGATCTCACAGCTGCTAACTGGTGCCCAAGTTTGCCATGCTCTGTGCCCCCAAGACCGGAGCCCCACAGGGGTTCCAGGCCTTCCCTGGGCCTCTGCTGGCAAAGAGGCCAAGACCGCTGACGCCTAAGCACGCTTCCCCTTGGTGATCCAGCGCCTAGTTAGCTGGAAGCTTCTGGGAACCCGTGGTTGTCCTGCCCACTCTCCATTTCCAATCCGAGGGCTGTGTTTCAGGTTGATCCAGCGTCACAACTGACTTCATCTTTCCTGGCTCGGAGTATTAGCTCTGCCCAAGTCGTGAGCCTCCTGGGACTTAGAAAGTCCACTAGTTCCAGACAGCAAGCCTCATGACATGATGCACAAACAGTGGTTACTCATGCCCAGGGCCACTTTCACGGGCTGGGACTTGAATGCCAAGGCTGCATGCTTGGTGTACTGCCCTGCTCTCAGGGTTTCCAGATTCTTAATGTTTAGTGAGCAAAATAGCTGCGTTTCATTTCTTGCTAGATATTGAAGATTATGCAACTAGTCCAGCTCATACTACAAAATGAGGCAGACAGCCTAGCACCATTGTTCTCCTGCATAGACGATTCTGTCATGGGCAGGGACCTGTCGTGGGCAGGGACCTTCTGTCTTGGGGAAGAGAACGGTTTGGTCAGGGAAAGCCTGTGGCGACTGCTCGATGATCGCTCCTCCTGCTGCAAGGATTCTTCCTTCACAGGGACTTGTGCAACTCAAACCCAGGCACTTTATCTGAGAGCTGGAATTACTCTACATGTTTTACGAAGTGGACCAGTTTTTAAATGTGATGTGTAGTAGCTGCCGCTATTCATCAGTCAGAAATTCTTGAGACCCTGGTTCTATGTAACCTTTCCCTCCCATGGTCACTGTCGGAGCCTGCAGTAGACATATCCAGTGTCCCCATGTGCGTGACTCACCCTGCGAGACAGTGTGTGCTAAGCTGTCTCCTGCAGAGTGAGTTGCCTCTGGAACAGAGAATTTTTCGTCACCAAAGAAGGGTGTGTCCTTCAGGTGCTGGAATCATAGGATAATTTTCTGGCATCTGCTACTGTGAAATTCAGACAAAGATAACCAAAATCCCACAAAAATTCAAAGATAGTCCATTGAGTTGGCAAAATCCTGAGCTGTGCTCCCACGTCCTGGGTAACAGGGCTGTTATAAAATCATGTGGTGGTCGGACTTCTAGCTCCCTGTGGCTAACAGCTACCTGAGTCACGGCAGGATAAGGCGACCCGGGACAGCTGGCTGGGGGAAAACTATCCTGAGATCACAGGTGTGAAAGTACTTTGGAAAATATAAGGTGTGTGAGCGATGCGGAACCTGGCTTTTCTGATTCATGACTTGTCGAGCTTGCTTGAGGCCCTTTCTGCAGCTCCTTGAGATGCCAGTAAACCCTGATCTAATGTAAACACGACGCAGTTGACTGCCGAGACAGCGCAGCCCCAGAACCAGGAGGGCCTGTGCTGTGGTTGCAATCTGTGGCAGAATCCATAGCACAGCGCCCCCAGGCACCCTGGCCATCTTCAGACAGACATCTCAAGGGAAGCAGAGCTCTCACCATTTTGGTCAGTGCCACAGCTCTATTCTTTGCCAGAATGTGTTGAGTTAGCCTTATGGTGGAGGAAAATTGTTAAATTATGCTAACATGGTTTGCATGTTTTATTATCACATAGCTACTTTTCAGATACTGAAGAGGCAGGGAAACCTTAGAGTACACAGAAATGCAAGAAAAGCCCAATCTCTCCTGTGATCAGCTATGGTTACTTGATTTTGTCTGGCAAAGGTAGCTCCAACGGGACCCTGAAAGTCCTGGATCAAGGAAGATGCTTTTGAACTGAACCGAGTTGAGAGAAAATGATCAAGAACCCACTAGCTCCTTGGAGCGGTGCATTGCAGCAGACACAGTGACAAAGTCAGTGCCTTGCGGATGTGCATTCTAACCAAGAGACCACTTTCTGCCCCATTAGATCCCACTAGGACAGAGGCCTTCCTGGTGCTGTACCATTGTTCTTGTACAGGACTGTGCATTCTCGTCCCGGACCCCCCAACCAGAGGCCTCGAGGTGGGGAAAGCGGTAGGAACACACTGCGGTTCGTGCAGTGAGCATCGCATGCCCCCTGGTGAGGTCCGGGAGTCTTTGAAGCCACAGGCCATGAAATCGAGGGCTGCTCACACTCGCTGATATGAGGAGAGTCTCCACACGATTGCGCTGAAGCTCAAGTTAGGATTTACTAATAAGCGAGGTTAACTTTGGGTTTTCAGATGTTTCGGATTTTAGTCTTGGTAATGGAGGGCCAGCTGAGACAGGGTATGAGGTATGGCAGCAGAAAGTCCTTGAGGGCAGTATGTTTCCCAAATACCCAAAACGATGGCTGGCATAGCGTAGGGACTCCGTGAATATTTAAGTAAATACATAAATTAATTCTAAATGTTAGCTGTCATTTTACTGAGTGTCTCTTTGCCAGGCATAGAAGATGCTCGTACCTGTCCTTTTAGGTAGGCATTGTACCTCCTGTTGGTATTTATTTTTATTTTATTTTTAATTGAATTCTTTATTGGTACATTTTACATACACATGAGCTCCAAGGCAACACTGAGGATCTCTACCAGCATATGACATGACTCAGTTCCCATTTCCCCATTCCTCTGCCCACCCTACAATTCCCTCACCCCTAAATACATAACCTTTTCTCCTTTTTCACCATCACATTTTTTTCCCTCCCATTTGTAACTTACCCCTATTCTTTTCCCTTTGAATATTTTCTCTTTCACAATATCTATCGTATATTCTAGAACTCATTTACATCTTCAGAGTCTCATACCAGAGAAATGATACGCTATTTACACATCTGTGTCCTATTTATTTCACTAATCAGTGTGTCCTCAAGTTTTTAAAGTGAGGGAAATTTTAAGAGAGAGAGTATGCAAGCTGCCCAGGGCTACTCAGAGGACAAGTGATAAAGCTTCTGAGGTGGCTAGAAGCTCATTTGGATGTCGAATCCTGTCATCCACCTGCCATGGGGATTCAGACAAATGCTTTGACTCTTCAGGGCCACTACTACTCACTTTAAAAATAATAACCTAATGAAATCTGGCTTATCGGATTGTTTACAGATATAATAGCGTGCTCAGAATGGTGCCTGTAATCTAACGGTCGCCCACGGAGCTGGTGCTTTGCAGGAAAGCTGCGAAGCAGTGAGTTTTGTCTGATGGAAGAGACAGGGTTTCAGATATAAGATGATGAAACTTTAGCTAACTTTATATATAGCCTAATAATAAAGAATAGTTCCCTACTATTAGGACTTACTAAGAATCCAGTGACCAATTTGAAGTCATGAAGGAAAATATGTTTGGTTCTTGCTTTTTGAATTAGATATTGATAAAATGAAATGATTTTTCTTATAAAAATTATTAGACTAAGTGTAAAAGAATGCTTTCTTTGCATGACAAAGATTCTGTGTCTTAAAACAGCAGTTACCATCATATTTAATAGTGCAATTTCAGAAGTTTTACCTTTAAAGTCTGAATTAACACAACATTTTATCATGTTCTAGAAGATCCAGCTAATAGGATAAGGTGTATCATGGATCTAAGAGGCTTATCTAAGGAAACAACAATGACATCGACAGTTGTAGATATCATAGTTGCTTAAAGTTGCAGTCGTGGTAATCAATCTAGTGTTTCCAGAATCTGGCTGAATACCAAACAAATATACATTTCATATTTCATCCTTATCTGACAATAATGTTAAATAATGTAACAGCAAAACTGTGACTCAGACTAGGAAAGCAGGAACAGCGACAGGGAAGGAGATGGCTGCAGAGGAAGCGATGGGATCCCCACACAGCTTCACAAGGCGGAAAACAAACGCTAAAATCTTGTAGCTCAGTATCAGAACGATTACTTGAATGATACTGAAGTTGAAAATATAATAAAGAACATTCATAGAATGTGAAGTGAAATGTAATAGAATATTAAACCACTTCCATTGTATGATCCCTATGTATTAGAATTCCAAACTTATTTTTCACAAAGTAAAAATAATATTTATCAGAATGTTAATAATTACAGAACATGGCATTATAGGTGATTTTTATTTTCTTTTTAATGTTTTTATCATCTTCTACAGAAAGGGATGTTTTATAATACAGAAGGCTTTTCCAAAGTATTTTCGGCCCCAAAGCCCCCACACAGTGCTGTGCCTCTCTACTCTTGGTTGTATTTTCATTGACTATAGACTATTTTGTGAAATTGTATTGTTGATATACAATTTAAATTAAAATAGGTAGTTTATTTAAAAAGACAACTTTTGGCCGGGGATTTAGCTCAGTGGTTCCGGTGTCTGTCTTGCAAGCCAAGGACCCGGGTTTGATCTCTGGTAACCATGTACAATACTGGGTGTGGAGACTCACCCCAGCAGCAACCAGTACCACATACCACAGTGCCGGGCGTGGTGGCTCACGCCTGTCATCCCAGCACTCGGGAGGCAGAGGCAGGAGGATTGCTTGTGATGAGTTTGAGGCTGAGCTCAGGGCCAGCCTGAACTACAAAGCGAGACCCTGTCTCAGAAAAATAAATAAATAAATAAATAAATAAATAAATAAATTTAAAAAAAGACAACTTTTGACCTTAAGATATAAAACAGCACTGTTTAACTTAGACTTTATTGATTAAAAAGAACTGAACTTCTATACAGAAGCTTATTGAATTTTTAGTGATGCTTTTCTCTAAGACTTAGATTCAGTGTCTGGAAAAGAAAGAATTCCAAGACCCACACAGACTATGAGGTGAAATATCCACTTCATTAATTCTTTGAAAAATAAATGACCTCACTTCCTGCACAAGCATGGTAATTAACACACACACTCATCCTGATCCAGAATGGTGCATATATATTATTTATCACTCTCCACTTGTGGTTTGGTGGTCAACCTAATGGGTGTCTTTGTCAGATAATCCTTGCGCAACAACGAGGTCGTTCTCATTTGTTTCTCTAATAATTTCTCACCAGATGACTCAAAACCTAACTTTAAAAGCCTGAAACAGTATAAAGCACAGGTGGCATGCATTTTAACTCTTGTAATTGGCCTCCAGTCTCTCTCGCTTGCCTTGGTGAATATCTGCACTGACCGAGTGACTCGAGCCTGCCCCATCCTTGACTCAGCACCCAAGTTGCCCACTTCATGTTCGCAGGCTATGTGGACATAAGAATCAAAGCCCAAGGCTCCAACCCTCAGGTGTACGATCCCGTTTCCCCATGATGTGGCCTTGTGCCTGGGGGGGCCCAAGACCTCCTGATCCTGATCAGGAGACGCACGAGGCCTGGGGCCACTTTCAGTCCGTAAGGCCCAGAGCGGCAGCCAGTCCCTTCATGGAGCCAACGCCAGCCACACGTGTAGTGTTAGCTCCATGCCAGGCCGTGCTCCTCTGCCGATGTGGAGCTGGCCTCAGAGCCCTCAGCAGAGGCAGAGCGGGACACATTCTGCATTGTCAAAGCCAGGCCGCAGGGCGCCTGTGGTTCTCTCTGCTCTGCTACCCACCAGTTATGTGCTGCCTTCCCCTCTTCCCTGCCAATAGGCAGGTGTGAAGTAGCTGCTCGCTCCCCAGCTGTGTGTGTGCGATGCAGACAAATTGCTGCTTTTTATGAGATGTGGGTGAGGGACTCCGGCACAGCCTGAAACTGCAGGCTTTGAGTTTTTGATTCCTTTCTCTCCAGCTCCACTTGCAGAAGTGTGATGCTCTTACCTGGTACGTTTCGCTGCCAGCCTCCCTCCCTTCTTGCACATCCTTTCTTTCTCTTCCTCCTTGTCCTTCTTTTGGACTTAGAGATAAAATGTTTTCATTGTCTTTCCAATTAGGAAAAATTCTCAGCCCATCTCTGCTGAGTTTGTCCTCTGTGAGCAGTACATCCTCCGTGGAGCTTTGGGCGGATCTCAGGTGGACGCTCCCTAGGCCCCTCATTTCCAGTCCCTCGTGATCTCCTGGCCCCCTCTTTCCAGGCTGGCTTCAAGCTCACCTTCTGCCCCTTAGAGGCCAATGGCCCTTTGGCTTTCCCAAGCCACAGGGACACTTTACTTGTTCTTTTTAATGCTTTCTGACCTCTCTCTTGCTCTTATTTCTCCTGCCTCAGTTCTGCAGTTTCTGGCTATAATTGCTCCCTTTGGGAAATTCAAAGCTGCGCAAAAAAAGGAATGTCCTGAGGCACAGCCCCATGCTTGCGCTCTGTGTGTGTTGGTGGCTCTGTGGTCCTCCTGTGCTGATGCTTTCCCAGGACGGCCCTTGTCCCAGGCACTGGCCTCTGCCTCTTTTTCCCTAGTGCAGGACATCTCCTGGCCACTGTCCCCTGCAGCATTGCATTTCCTTCTGTCCTGTGTAGTTCCATCTTCTGCAGACCTGGGAGCTCGTGCTGCTGCGGTCAGAGAAAGCCAACTCAGCTAGCCTCACATATGTGTAGATATGCTGTATCCCATAGACAAAACAGTGACACAACAAGCAGAATTATTTATCCTTTTCTCAGAAATTTGATGACACAACCAGTGTGGGTGACTCTGGAATCTCTCCTAATCCCACTTTTACTTCCTGCCAGTCTTGCATGCCATGGCAGATCTGGAGCACAGGAAACGCCTGGCTCATCTTGGTCTGCGTGCTGCAGCTCCTACAGGGTATACCTCTTCCACGTGATGAGGCCCTTGAGCTGCTCATCAGCAGAATCTGCTTCACCCATCACCCTCCGATCCATGCCTCGTGCTTCTGAAATCGTTCTCCCCGTGACTGCCATGTTCTTTCCATTAAACCCACCGTACCTTAGCGAAGGGAGAGTGTTTTGTGAGAGTGTCCTTCGGGTTCTGCCCACCCCAGTCAAACCAGTGCTGAGCCCAAAGACAAGCTCTTGGTTGAAGTTACTGGTCTACCTGGATTTTCCTGCCCCCAGGCTCAAAGCACCTGCCAGGTCCTTGGGACTGGCACTCTTTTCATGTACCCTGCTCTCCTGGTCACACTATGGACAGTCTGGAGAGGACCTGAGCACACACAGGAGCTCCACATTCCCTGGGCCCCGGCTTTTGGTTGGGGTTTGTACCGTATGACAGCTGGAACCTCGCTCTATCCATACTCTGGCTGTGGTGATTATTGTAACCCTGGGTTGTTCAGGCTGAAATTAATGGGAAGTAAACTGTGAAGCTGGGCAGCTGAGGCCTCGGCCCACCACGAGAGCCAATGAAGGGCCGAGGAGGCCCGATACTGAATGTGCAGTTGTGTGAAGTTTGGGAAAGATCGAGAGTACCCACAGGGAGAGGACTGAGAGAGGTATGCACATGGAGGTCCTGAGAAGGACGTGTTTGCTCTGCTTCTTTTACTCTGTCGTGGTCTGAGTGTCAGGAAATGCCCCCATGCGTGGGCTTCTTCCCACAGAAATAAGGACCATAGCTACTTAAAGAGAATGCCATGGTATGGTTGTAGTAGTAACATGCCTGACACAGGGATGCTAGTCTTTCCTACAATATCATACACAAAAGGCTTTCAAACTCAACATTTGTAATGAGTCAGTTCCCTGGGCTTATCGTAGATGCTTATCTCTGCAGGTGCCAGGAATCCTCGTGAGGCAGACGAGGAGTAATACTTGCACACCTGCCACTTTCTCAGAGGCCTCCCCTCCTACTGTAGATCCTGTCAGCTCCCAGGAAGTCCTGTGGGCTTCAGGACTTTCCAGCCTCTCACTTGATGGTGGTTCCTGCTGCCCTGTACTTCCCAGGACCCGGCTAATAGGCCAACTTTCCCCACAGTGCTTGGTCTTAATAGCTATGATGGTTTGATATGTGCTATTAGCAAGAAACAGTGACATTTTCCCCGGATAGTGTTGAAAGCAGAGAGCTAGGGCTCAGAGGTGTGGCTCTCCAGGGAGGACCATGTGTGCGCTACCCTGTCCTGAGAGTGAGGCCAGGGGCTCCAGCCTCAGCATGGCGCAGCGGCTCAGCCCTCAGTAGGACTGATCAGGCTCCTGCTTGCTTCGCCATGCACTGTGTCACAGTAGATATTTGAGAGTAGAGACTTTATCTTATGGAGTCTGCACGCTGATTGAAGACAGGAAGAAGTGAACAGGTCATTGTCGTGCATGGCTGAGTAAAGTTTCACCTAGGCAGAGGATAAGCACTTGGGCTGGGCTAATTGCTCACCTTTTAGGGAGGTGACTGCTTCAGGACCAGCAACCAAGGGCCCAAGTGCCACAGTGGGCGGTTTTATTATTGAAATCTCTAAAAGTTTTATGCCTCTGCTCTGCAGGGACAAAAAGGATGAATAGGAAACACCTGCGAAAGGATTAGCATCAGTGAGATACAGAGGCGGGACACAGCACAGTAGGAGCAGAGAGCCACCATTCAGAAAGCAGGTGCCAGCAGAGATGGAGCCTGGACGGAAGTGCAGGCTGAGACCCACGCAGGGACGTCAGGGACGTCAAGTCCTACAGCTGCGATGAGAAGCCATTCACCCCGAGTCAGGGTAGGGGAAGGAAGAGCGTCCTGGGCTTTTTAGAAAAGCTTTTCCAAGAAAGGTGGAGGGGAGAATAGGAGTGGACTCCAGGTACACGAGATCTGAGAGCCCTGGCCTGGGGCTTCTTTCTTCTTAAGCTGTGCTAATGTAGCCATGAGCGATTCCCTGTGGAACAAAGATGGGTCTGTGTTTGTAAACATAATGCAGATTTTTCTCCCACACAGCATAGATTATTTTTAAAATAATAGATTATAGAAACTGAATAGATTCTATTCTAATAGAAAATAATAGATTATAGAAAATTTTTGTAGAAGAAAATGAAGTGAGGGAAGAAACAACTAAGTCCCTGGTTCCTCTCATTATATTTTCTAGTAGTTTGGGGGAAGCCATTTAGATCCTTCATCCTTTGGTTTGCTATAAACAGCTGGCACTTTTGAACATGGTTACAGTTAGAGCCTATCACATGCTGCGGAGTGTGGGTGCGAAGCAACATGCCCTTGTCTGTTCCCGCTGAGGGCGCAAAGGGCAGCCCCCCGGACATGGTTCTTTGTAATGCACTGGGTTCATGAAACTCACAGAAGAATCGTAAATAGCAAGGGAGGTTTCATTTCAAACAAGCGCCAGCCTCATGGCTAGACTTCACTGTTACTAACTTCCAAATGTGAGGTTGCTTAATTGCTTGGATCCAACCTTCCAAGTTCAAGGATGATTCGCAGTGAACATCAGTGTAATTGGTTGGGTTAGCAATTAAATCTGACATGAACACTTACTCCTATAAAGTACATGGTTGTATTATAATTTCAAAAATGATCTGAAAACTGGGTGCCCTGGACAGACCTCTCTTCTTCCTCGCCATCTGATGGACGGAATTCAGTTTGTTCCAGCAAAAGCTGTTCCTCAATTATTTTTAAAAGAGGGGAGAAATTTAATTTCAAGACAAACACGTGTTTTTCCTTTACAATCAGTTCATTCTGTATTTTCCCCACCAGCATTTTGTATAAGGAAAGAGTGTTTCATTGCCAAAGTGCTCACAACACAGAGGCCAACAAGTAGTTATCAAGATCAGCCTCAATGATATATATTAAAAATGATAAATCATTTCCCAGCCTTCCATAACATTTTATTTTCTCTGGATCCTCACCTCCTTCTGACTCATGTACCTGAGCTGATGAATGTCTCATCTCCCATTACACTTTAATCGCGCGCCTGTGTCTCATTTGCCTGCCAATAGTGATGGCCAGTAGATTAATCAGGCAGCCGCACAAGCCCGGGCTTGCGTGCTTGTAGGCTGCCGCCAAAACACGACTGCCCATCAAACGGCAGGCAGTCGAGTGGTCATTTGTCTTAGGCGCTCGAGACTCACATCGTTCTCAGCAACTGGAGCCGCAAGTGCCCCTTTCTCATAGGCCTGGGCTGGGAAAGCGGGAAGGCTGAGCAGGCTAATTAATGCATTCATGGCGTCCCACTGAATCAGCAAGCCCCTGGAAGGCACAACACACACAAACAGGCAGCTGCAGCTCCTTGGGATTCAAAACAAGAACAAAAGAGCTAGTTAAATATTTGAATAGCTGAAGTATATGTCTATTCATTCCCATGGAAATTACTGAAATAAGCTGTCCTTCCATCTCCAGAAGAGTCAAAGTCATTGAAATCTCAGCACCTTTCATCTCCCCAACATGCCTTTGAAGAGCAGGACATTTACATCTCCATAACAGGCAATTCAGCCTTAGTGGTAATAAACTTGGGTGCATGAAAGAGCTCCAGAATATGGTTCCCATTCACTCTGGCCTCTGGGGATGTAGGAGTACTGTAATTCTCTGAAAACAAGACTACTATTGCCCCAACTCTGTATTCAGTTGACATCTTACAGTGGCAAATGGTTTGGACAATAATAAGGATTTATTGTTTCACATAAATATATCATCAAGTAGTAAATGCCGGGCTTCAGCTGTGACTTGGACACACTGTGACCAGGGTCTTTCTCTTGGCTCGAGTTGGAGACAAACTTTTCTCTGATGGCTGCAGAGAAGACTTCCATGCATTCCTAATGCTGCACCCCCAGGTGCCATGGTGGCAGAGGAGGAGACATCGCTTACATAACCTCTGCACACACACCCTAGGCTTTGTTTTGATCAGGCCAACTTCAGCCGCAGGCCCAATCTTGAGCCACTGTGGGCTGGGAATGGGATTGTGCTAATTTATTATTTATGTCCGAGCCATTGCTTTCATCTTGAATTGCACTGCCTGCTGCAGAGTTGGGTGGATAAACACATGGACGCCTTTCCCACTTGGGAAGGGGGAGGGAGAAGTAGGTGCGGGGTGGCAAATCAGGACAACAACAGTGATGAAATTAAACACTCACAACAAAGCCCCACAAAACCTGTATGGAAGTCTGCTTAGGCTCCGTAGATATTTGTTCCCTCTTGTTCTGGAGGCTGCCAGTCCAGGATCTTGCTGCTGGCCATTGTGGCTCCTGGTGCGGGCCTCTTCCTGGTCTGTCGGCGGGTGGCTGTTTGCGGTATCCTCAGCAAGCCTTCTGTTGCGCCTGCTGGCGAGGCGGCAGAGCAGAGCAGGGCAGGCGCCCCAGGCTCGGGTCTGTCCCTGTCTAAAGACACCAGTGCTCTTGGATTTGGGCCCTATACTTATGGCCTCCATTACTTCGATTATTTCTTTAAAGCTCTATCTCCCGATACTATATAGTCACGTTTGGTGTCAGGGTTTGAACCTAGGCATGGTGTGTATGTGTGTCATTCAGCCCACGATACCAGCCACAATGGCAGCCCCACCGATGCATCACTAAGGGATTCTGGTTAAAGTGAGATTTCACGTACCAAGGGTCAAATCGTTTTCATGGTGTCTGACAACAGATGTGCCTCGGCAGCTTCTCAAGTGTGCTCTGAGGGGCCTCTAATCCTCCATATCAAGTGTCCAGCCACGCTGCTTCTCCTAATGACCACGAAGTTAGGCACCAAGAAGGTTCCTGGAGCTGACATTCAGTTGTAATTCTAGAAATATTAAAATGTTCGGCACTACTAAACCAGAACTTCTTTGAATCCCATCTTTTCTTTTTTTTTGTATTCCTGAACCTCACATATCCTAGACAAT
>PVIR01024841.1:12966-25512 GCA_004026965.1 Petromus typicus | reverse complement strand
AACATTAATTTATTTAATTCTGTATTAGCCACTTATAAATTGCTGGAATAAAATACTGGCCATCCCCTACTTGAGGAGAAAAGGTTTATCTTGCTCGTAGTTCAATGTGTTCACACATTGTCAGTCCCCATCGGGCTGACGCCAAGGTGGAAATGACTGGGCAGAGGCATGCCAGAGCAAGGCTGCTCACTCCATGACCATGGAACAGAAAAAGGGAAAGAAAGCCTTTTGAAAAGAATAATACACCTTTCCAATTCACACCTCCCTTCTATCTAGTCCCGACCTCCAAAGGTGAGACTCTAGAAGACATTTTAGTTCTAAGGCATAATCAATTCACACAATAATCCTTTGAAAAGTTTATTAATCGACTTTATAAGAGAAAATCCAACTACTTGCAAAAGCAATTTAGTAACCATTGAATATGTCATGTATGTTCGTCATCACCAAATTCTCGTCCACAAAAGTTTTGAATTATTTGAATTACTAATATCAGAGACTTTTTGGCTTCTCGACTTAATTTACTTGGTGCCATAGGTGGATTAATTTCAACCAGCCAAGCAAGCAAGCAATTAAAATCACGTTCATCTGTTCTAATTTGCTCATTAAGAAAAAGAAAAGAAATACATTTTGAAAAAGGATTCTCTGAGTCAGTGTATCTCAATGCTAACTGGAAATTATTATTACTTGAGAACTTTGTAAAAATTATTGATGTGAAGGGTAAACCTTCACCAATAAAATAAAAAATTTTTGTCTATGAAAACAAAAAGTAACTTCTAGAAGAGCAGAAATACCTGATTAACTAAGATTGGCTATCTATAAGTGATGAAGATGAGTTTTAGTATACAGATTTACTATGCTTTTCTGGATTTTCCATTTAATTTTTCTTTTCTTTCTTTCTTTCTTTTTTTTTTTTTTTTTTTTTTTTTTTTTTTTTTTTTTTTTTTTTTTTTTTTTTTTTTTTTTTTTTTTTTTTTTTTTTTTTTTTTTTTTTTTGTTTTTCAGTTCAGACTGGTCCTGAGCTCAGCCTCGTACTCACAGCAATCCTGCCTCTGCCTCAGTGCTGGGATTACACGCGTGAGCCACCACGCCCAGCACTGTGGTATGTGGTATTGATTGCTGGTAGGCATGAGTCTCCACACCCTGAATGTGGTTACCAGGGATAGAACCTGGTCCTTGCACTTGCAAGACAGGTGCCAGAACCACTGAGCTAAAACCCTGACCCTACATAATTATTATTTTTAAAATCCCATTCCTTTTTCCTTTCTTTCAGAGTTTGTCATATTACATGAATTGTGGCAATGTGAGCAAAATTCATGTTTACTCAGGAGTAAATTACACATTGGGTCTAGGGTAATACATTACAATTATAAAAGTTAAAATTTTATTTCAGTATCTGCAGAACAAATATAAAATGTCTCCAGGCCTAAATCCACAATATGTTAAAAAGTCTTTGTGTTTCAAGTGGTCACTCTGACCTGAGTTCCTTAATTTCTTTAAGTACTTTCATTTTCTATGGCAATAGGACCTTGTTCTGCAAAATCTTTATTTTATCACTCATTGTAGGTATTCATTAGCAATAATTAACTTTATGCCATGGCACCAAAACCTTTATGACTAATTCTATTCATATGGACAGTGGTAGAGACTGAACCAAAAGAATGAATAAAGCTTCTTCTCCTCCCTTACTCTTGGAGGTATTTTGCTTGCAGACCTACACCCTACAGCCTTCTAATTATCTTCCAAATTTTAGACAGAAATTGAAGTGTACATATTACTCTATAAGATGATGTGATATATTATATGTAGAGATAAGTGACCAACAATTCAATTTCCAACCAAGAAAGACTCATAATGATGAACTCAGTGAATCATTTGTGAATTCACTTCTTCAAAATAATGCAAGGTGGGGGATGTTTTATAGTTGCGGCAGTATTTCTTCAAAGCTAGGTACCAGGAGGATGAATAGATAACAAGGTAGTAAATATAGTAAATAGAAAAGTACAAAGATCCATGTGATAAATGATAATTATGTGGATTATGAAAACAATGCATGTTAGTAGACTATGTAGAACAACAATGATACATTGCCCAGTTGACTATTTATTTAGTATGTTTATGAGCTACCACTTAGAAGAAATTATGAATTATGAAGGATATAAAATCCATACCTGAGGGAAATGGTTATTAGATGAAATACTCAGAATACTATCACTCTTCTGGAAATATATATATATATATCTTTTCTTTTCTTTTCTTTTTTAACTTTTTTCTGTGTAGCCCAAGAAGGCTACTCAGACATGCTACTGTCTCAGCCTCCCAAGTTACAGGACTACAGATCTCAGGCACTCATTTCTGTCTCTACCACTTCTCAGATTATCAGTTTACTAAATATTGGTCATAATCACTTGTCTTTCTCTTTCTATGTTCTGTTATTTCCTTTCCTTTCATTCCTCCATTCCTTGTATTTAACTATATGTCTGTATGCCTCTTTACTGTCTTTTAACATTTATATTGAGGGGTCACATTTTTTGATGATTAAAATTTCTTAAGTGACTATTTTTTAAAACACTCTAAAGGTGACTACATTTCTGAGGGAACTGAATATTTCAAGAATAACATTTTTCTAATAAAACAAATAAATACCACTTAGTCACTTAGGATAATGGAATCAATGCATAAACACATACTATGAAATTGGAATTGATAGTATTATAAGGGCCTATAATTTAAACCTCTTTTAGTGTCAAAGTACAGCAAAGTCACAGATATTATCACAATAGTGATGGAAAGCAGTCAGTTAACTTCCCCTCCTTTTACAGTTTTAAGAAAGCAAAACTTATATTTAAGTTACTCTGATGCTAAGTAACCAGAGGAGCATTTTGTAGGAGGAATTCACTATCCAGATTTCAGCTGGACTTCTCCAGAGTGCAAGATTCATGGGTGATGACTGATGATTGGACCAGACAATTCATGAAGATGGCATACAGCTCAGAAAGAGTTGCAGGAAAGCAAACAAACAAACAGCAGCTGATACAAATATTCCCAGAGTTCTGCTTATCATCTTGTCTGTGAAAGAACAGAACAAGCACTTCTTTTTTGTTTCTCTTTCATTTAAGTAGAAAATAATAAATAATTGTGGATTTAACATATATTAATATAATAGTATGTTTGTAGTCTCAAGTAAGAATAACACAAAGCAAAAACAAATTTAACACAATAAAGCTGAGTATAATATAGGGAAATATATGAGCATTTTTCTGTTGATAGATTTTTTTTTCTTTCTCTCCTTTGTTTTGTTAATTACTTTATTTTATTTATGTTTTATTCTTTACCCATTTATTTTAATTGCTGTTTTTTCATACCACAAGCTTTACTTTAATATGAGATTATTCTTTCTAGAAAAAATTCAGTGTTTTATTCACTGTTATAATGTTTTGGGTTTAATTTAATCAGCAGACCATTTTAAGGTCAGTTAGTCATGGTGATATTTTTACTATGTTTTATTTTCTTCTAAACACCATTATATAAATTAACCATTTCTTTCTTGTCATAATACTCAAGTTCAAAGATTTACAAATATTTTGGAGATACTAGATATCTTCAGGTAATTTGATTTTAATTTCTTTAAAAGGAATCAATTTATCTGTTTTTCTTCCATGATTTAAATTTGAAATATAAAAGTTTTCTTTGATTCTGTAAAACTTACATATTGATATTTCAAATACCTTATTTAATTTTTTCAAATATTTCCTATTGTTGGATCATTTGATCACACGTACATTGCTCCCTAGTGTGAATGTGTTCTTCTGTACTATTTGCTATTTATCTAGAAAAATAATCAGCTGAACTAGCTGATATTTTATTTTTCATTGATACTGATCCTGCAAGTTTTCATAAATCTACATTCCATTTGTCTATATAATCAAATACTTAATTTCAAATACAATAACCTTTAAACATTACAGTTTTACTTCATTCTTTTATTATATTTCCCAATCCTATTTTCTTTGCTTCTACTATCTTCTTAAATTTATTGATATTTCTCAGTTTGAATTCTGACCTGCTGATTCCATATTTCTGCCTCTACAGGATGAATTGTGCTGTTTGTTACTCTTTGGGGGACATGGCTCCAGAGCCCCACCATTTCAGCATGGATTTGTATACTTCTTGACAACATCAATGATTTTACATGTGGAAAAAACAAGACATGATTTAAACCAGTGACCTTGTCTTTGCCAGCTCTCATGAATTTAAAGACATGAAAACATTTCACATGGAAGGTGGACTGCTGTGATTCTACTGGGGAGTTTGTCAGACTAGAGTTACACTTTTAATGGTTAATGGCACGGGATTCATGAATTGTCTGCCAACCCTTGGAGTTAAGAAGAAGAACAGCAATGAGAATTGCTAAAGGCAGCTAAGCCATCAACACATACTCTATCAGTGTTATAGGGAAACCTGAGGTTGCTCACTGTTTGAGCTTTTATGGTGGATGTTAGCTTTAAAGGTGCATGGAATGAATATCTGAAGGGAATGTGAAGGAATAGCGCATCTCATCAAACTTTTTTTTTTTTTTTTAAGGTTTATTGAGACAGGGTCTCGCTTTGTGGTTCAGGCTGGCCCTGAGCTCAGCCTCAAACTCACATCAGCGCAATCCTCCTGCCTCTGCCTCCGAAGTGCTGGGATTACAGGCGTTCATCAAACTTTTGAGTTTGAGATCTTTCATGTCTGAGTATCAGTGTCAAACTGCAAGCATGAGTTCAGATAATACATACCACTGTAAGAGAGTTTAAGCCATCTTAGTGAGTTCTTGGTCCTTTTAAAAACAGAATGCCTGAGGCCTTGTTTCTTCATACACCTTAAATTGCTTTTGAGGAGTGAGTAGGCTACTACTAATAACCACTATCCTGGCAGGAGGCTGAAATGTCTAGTATAGAGTCAGGCAATTTACTATTACCTTATATACTATTTGAATAATATTATTTAGCAGAAAAATAACATGGACCATGGTGAAATGTTAGAAGCAAATATGAAAGGTTATACTTAGAATAGTTTTCTCACATATAAAAATTCATTTTACATTGATAATGAAATTTTTAGATTGTAATAACTTCAAAAATATATTCTTTGCCATGTTCTACATTTTATAAAACA
Organism: Petromus typicus; assembly: GCA_004026965.1. Taxonomy (NCBI): domain Eukaryota; kingdom Metazoa; phylum Chordata; class Mammalia; order Rodentia; family Petromuridae; genus Petromus; species Petromus typicus. The sequence goes on along the minus strand of PVIR01024841.1, from coordinate 20,358 downwards.
GCAAAATCATTAACATTTCATTCAAACTGTTCTTTTTTATCTCCATGATTATCCTCATGTTATTCTTTCATCTAAAATATCTTCTAATCTTACCTGTTCAACTGTTTTTCAGGGGTGGTATCTTTCTCGTTTTAAAAAATCTTCAATTTTTATTCAAGTTGATTTTCTAAGATACTCTTTCTATATAAAACTCTTACTTAGTACTTATCAAACTCATTGGAATCAAGTGTTATTATTTTTAATATGACCCAAAATTATTGAGGATAGAAGGAATTTGTCCCTTTGTGATCTAAAGTGTTCACTTAAGGAACTCTCTAAAAGTAGTATTTGTACATCTTCCAAATTTCAGCAACACAACCTGGACACCATTGTGAATTGTGCAATAGTCACTTATCATTTTAAGGCACTGGGAAGAAGGATGAGTTTCCAGAGGTCTACTCAGTGCTTGTGATATAAGGTGTTTGTGTTACAGGTTTTTTTATGGATCAGAACTGAGCTACAGATTCCAAATGTTCTTTAATACATTTATTTGTACTTGATTTTCGTATATGGGGACATCTAGGAGACTCAATCTTTCTGTCTAAACCTAAAGATAATTTTAAAAAATAGGAAATAGTAATACTCATAGTGGATGAACATGTATTTTTAAAATTAATACTGCTATCATTATATAATTTTAGGGAGAAAGCCTAATTGTGCAGGCTCATAACTCTGTATCAAAATCAAAATGTTTTTATAGCAAGTTATTCTTTAATTAAGGAATGACTTAAGCAATTACATTCAAGGGATAACTGAGAAAGGCAGCTTTTGAATATGTTAAAATATGCTTTATATTTTATTCCAAAATCTTCACACACTTTATAAGAAACAACAGACATGGACTGGGAATTTAGCTCATTGGTTCGGGCTCCTGTCTTGCAAGCACAAGGACCCAGGTTTGATTCCTTGATAACCACATAACAATACTGGTTGTGGAGACTCATGCACAGCAGCAATCAGTACCACTTACAACAGCGCCGGGCGTGGTGGCTCACTCCTGTAATCCCTGCACTCGGGAGGCAAAGGTAGGAGGATTGCTGTGATGTGAGTTGGAGGCTGAGCTCAGGGCCAGCCTGAACTATGAAGCGAGAGCCTGTCAAAAAAAAAAAAAAAAGAAAAAAAAGAAAGAAAGAAAGAAAAGAAACAACAGCCACCGAGACTTAGTCAAAAGCCCTTGTGTCATGCATAGCAGCCATTACAGACATGAATGGTGTACAGGAGAGATGCAGAAAGTAAACAAAATCTTACAGGATTTCAAGATATATATTTTCATATTTGCTTTTATTTAATATCCAAATCCTTCTCTGACACTAACATTGTCTGAAATCAGAGGACATTGTCTCCCATTTGATTCTAGTGCTTGCCACACTGCCTGATGTGCAGTAGGAAATCTGATTGTATCATTCACCTGATGGATAAGTCATCTTCTCCTTTTGCTTTTGCTAGACCAAATTATATTTGTTGGTGTAGCAAGAAAAAATTTTTATCCACTAGTTTTAAGAAATAGTGTCAGTAAAATTGTGAAATTTACCTCCATGACATGCATTCGTGAGTACATGATTGGTTCTCTAGGACACTGCATATGTCCACAGTCACTATTACTTCCAGGAAGACTTGCCTCTGTGTACATGGTACACTCTCCCATGTAGAATTAATGCTACAGAGATTTGGTTTTTCCATCATTTTTCTTCTTGTCAGCATGTTACTGCTCACTTCACTTTCACCAGTCATAAACTTTGCAGAGCATTTGCTACATAGCTTTCAGAATATGCTATTTTGACATGGTCTCCTGGGTGCCTCATTGAGTTAATACTGAAGAAATATAAGTAATATGTTTAGATTTGGAAAATTATCAAAATTACTGAATAGATTAGCAGTATGACCAAATTGCAGACTCAAATTGTGCACTAAAATCTGAGGTATAGAGGAAAATTGAAGGATGTATTTTTCGACTATCTTAAAAAAATAGAACAAAAATCTAACTCTTCACTTGATCATTATAGCATGTACATATATCCTTACATAGCATGTATGTACTATTTCACATTCATCTTTGTATCTTTACATATATACATATTTTGAGAATTATCTAATACATAATACAGTGAAGATTATAACTGAAAGGCTTCAGCTGGAAACTTAATGAGGCATATCCGTGTTTGTTATCTTGTATGGGGAAAGAACCAGTAAACCTGGATTTGACAATCCTAATTCAAGGATCAAAATATGAGAATGTAACTTCCAGAGATGAAAGTTATCTCTTTCAAAAACTTATAAGGGGATGATGCTACTTTTAACAACCAGGTTTTCTGCCATTATTATATCTTACTTAAATGGCCTGAATTCTCTAAACAAGTATTTGAAGTTTATTTTAGAATTTTGTAAAACTTTTCAATTTCCACTGAGCTCGCCATTGCCTGGTGAGCATGAGCAGGCAGCAGGGACAAGGCAGGCATCGTGCATTGTTGCTGTCTCTAGTTCTTAATTTCTCAGACCACATAACACTCTAATGACACATGTTCTTCCATTTCCACCAGCACCCAGCAGACTAAATTACTTTACTTATCTCATTTTCTTTCTTTTTTCTAAGTTGATTTTATTGGTACATTTTATGTAGACTTCACGATCACATTCAGTATTGAGAATTGGTACCAGAGTATGACACAACTTAATTGTCAGTTTTCCTTTCCCCCTGCCCTCCCTACAGCCTGCTTATCTCATGTTCAAAACCTGCTATTAGCCGAGTTGCTAAAGAAATTCTATCATTTAGGCATATGCAATGACTCAGATTTTACACATTTCCCTTTTAGAATGTATTTGCTGTTAAAAGATGGAGATTTTAGTCACAAGAATAAAGAAAGATCTTTATGAATTTACAAATTGCTGATACAGTCATGAGGGTAGTTTTCTAAATAACTCATTATTTAAAGAATAACTTTCCATGAGTCAAAGGTAATGTTTATAATTGTAGATGATTTTTTAAAAAAAAGTCCATGGAGTTGGACTGAATCAGTGAAATTTTCATGGCATCGATTGAGACAAAATGTGACCTTGGACATTGTATTAATAAAATATTTGTGCCTCAGGTCTTTAATTATCTTCTAATAAATTGGGGATAGCTGGTTATTAACCATATCACTGATGGTTGTGAATTAAATATGCTAATCCACATGATGTGCATTACATGTGCTTTGGCTACTTCAATCATTAACTGAATGTTAATTCCTATTTTTCTCTCGGGAAGATACAACTAATACTGAATAGAATTGCCAGCATTGCTGATTATTACAAAACTCACCTAATGAAGTAAAGCTAAATTGAAGAGTAAACTATTTTATATTTATAATCCTTTCTAAATCTTTATGGAGCATTATTAGATAAACTATCTATCACAGAAGTGAAGACGGGCTCATTGAACTTAGATAACTCAGACAAAATTGCATTGATGCAGCTGAATTAGGATTCGAACTTGAAGTTTTATAGGTTAAGATTCCTTCTTGTAAATCATTATTGTACCTTGAATTTTGAATCTGCCACACAGGAAAGGAATGGGAAATTGGCATTATTCTAAGGTTTCTCTTTTTGCACATCAAGTGTTGTGAGTCCTCTACATCTGAGAAGGATGAAGCCTGCTCTGTCTCCAGCCTTGGCAAGATTGCTGTGTTGCTTGCCGGCTGGCAGAGAAGGAGTTCCAGAGAGGTGTGCGGCAGTCACACACCTCTGTGCCCTATGCTCCGCACTCATAAAAATCACATTTAGATTCTAGCTGCAGTCAGAGTAAACTAAGTTAATAAGACGTTACTAAACTCAAAATGTTTCCATGAAATTGAGTTAAACTTTGATGTGAAGGTTAAATTGACCTTTAACAGAACTGTTCTCTAATTTTTCTTTTTCCTCTTTTCTCTTTGTGCCTTGTCTCTATCTACCTTTCCATTTATCATTGTCTAAGGACATTATTTCATCTTTTCTTCTAAGCTTTTCTGTCTTTCATCCTCTTTCTTTCAACCGGGACTTCACATGTCTTATTTTCTTTTAAAACACGTATTCTGTGAACTGTCTTTCAATATTTATATTATACTTTTAGTTTTATATTTCTATTATATTTCATAGCCTTTGGCAACTTAGTGGGTTTTTAGGAATATTGATTTAACTTTACTTTTCTATAGCCTGAGTGACATTTGGAGATTGAATTCATTGTTTTATTTTACTTAAGAGTCTAAAATGCTCAGTAATCTTATTAAGGATACTCAACCTTATTAGGAGACAACCTAGTTAATACATATTTCTGTGGTTCTATTTACATTTTACTTCACTGGATTCTATGATGAGCTTGAGTTACCTTTTTCAGTATAAGCCAATAACTATTATACAATTTTGTATATTTTACCACTTAGAGAGCAACTTTCCAACATCACTCATGTGGTGCTCCTTATTAAGTACTCATAAAATACGGTTTCATTGGTTTTACTAAAATTATATTATAGGATATTTTAAACCAATAAGTTGCATTTTCTGATCCTAACAAAGCTGAGAAAATACACAGAATTTCCATACAGCCTCTGTGCCTAGACACCTGTACACCTTCCCTGTTGATAAATTTTAAAGCTAAGTGATCTTTATGTATATAAGGAGTCAGAGTGGTAGGATGGGTAAGGTCATGGGAAAAAATGAGATTTAAGTTGTGTCATATACCAGTACAAATTCTCACTGTTGAGTGTAATCATTATATATATACCCATGAAGACTTGAATAAAAAAAAGCTGAATGATCTCTGTCCCAGTAATAACATCTTTCTCCAAAGTGGTATAGTTATTATGCTGACTTGATACACCACATAAACCTGTGTCCACCTGCTGACATCTCCTAAAGTGAAGAATTTCTACTGGGTTCACTCAATATGGTGCTTTCTATGGGCTTTAAAATCAAATTATAAGTACTCGTCCCTGTCATGACCACGTAACCATGTGACAGAGAAAAATTTCACTGTCTATCCCATTTCTTCACCCTGTCCTCCTACAGCCATCTGACAAGTGTTGAATGTTTTACTGTCTCCACTGTTTTTTTCTCTTCTAGAATGTTACTTGAAATCGTATACATTGAAGGCTTTTCACATTGGTGTAATTTATTTAGTAATGTCTGCTTAAGTGTTCAGCATACTTTTTCATGCTTGATAGCTCATGTTCTTTAGCACTATTCTCTGGATGTTCTGGTTTACCTATTCACACTTGAAATGACATCTCAGTCGTTCCTATATTTGGGAGATTAAGACAAATGCTGCTTGGAGAACTTGTGGATGTGAATGGTGTTGTCATAAATATGGTAACGGTATGCTGACTTTGTAAAGAACTGCCAAGTAGCTGTCAATGTGAGTGTGCCATCGTGTATTTCCACAAACGATCAGTGAGGGCTCCAGCTCTTTCTTATTCTTGCAAGAACATCTTATTATCAGTGTTTTGAACTCTGACCATTCTAATAAGTGTGTAATATTAGTGTTGCTTTAATTTTGTTTGGCTTGTAATATATAACTTTAAACATGTGCTTACTTACCATCTGAAAATCTGCTTTGGTGAGGTATCTGTTCAGGACCTTTGGCCATTTTTAATGGAGTTCATGAGTCCCTTACAAATATTACTCCTAAACTTTGGCTTGCCTTCCCATTCTTACATACTGTCCTTCATATCAGAAAGCAGAAAATTATTGTCTTAATTTAAATGAACTCTACATTGTCAATAATTTATTTCATGAATCCTGACTCTGCTGTCACAGGAAAAAAGGCAGCATCATACCTAAGGTCACCTAGACAAAGTTACAACATTATTTTTTCTTGTCATTGTGGATATTTCATTGTTCCTGTAGCATTTGTTGAAAAAGCTACCTTTGCTCAATTACTTTTGCTTTATAAATCAAATATTTTTTGGTTGTATCATATCAATTTGTACATTTTCATATTTTTGGCCTATCACATCCACAGACTGTGTTTCCTATTACTTTATAGTAAGTTTTTAAATCAGAATGTACATAGTGGTAATAGTGAGATTTTATTTTTTCCTCCTTCAGTTTTGACTGGATTAATCTAGGTATTTTGTTTTTTATTCTTCATATGGTGGAGTTTTTTGATTTAGACAAACTTGATGAGAACTTTATTGGAATTTCATGCAATCCACAAAGGAACATGATAAGGACAATACTGATTTATCCTCTTCATATACATACCAGACACTTATATTTATCTTGTCCTTTCATCAAGGAATTTTAATCTTCTCAGAAAGGTTTGTCCATATTTTAAAAATCTATAGTTAATTATTTTATTCTCAGATAAACTTATTTAATAATAATGGTTTCACTTTACAATTCTACTTGTTCATTTGGGATATATTTAAAGGACAGTGCTGCTTACTAACCCTTATTCTTTCAACCACATTAAATTTGGTCCTAATTCCTAGAATGTGTTATTACCGTCAAGGTTGATTCTTTTGAATTTCCTATGCAGACAATAGTGTAGTTTTAAACAATCATAGGTTTACTTTTTTTTCTTCCTTATATTTGCACTTGACTTTATTTTTTCATATCTTAATGCATTTAGTTAGGAATTCCAGTAGGATATTATGAAAGAACAGGATAGAATTGTTCTTTTCTTTATCATAATGTTAAAAGTTTTATCCACCATTTTTCTTTTCCTTTTATGTTTTCTTCATATTTCACACTACTTATCAAAAATTTGGGTTTATATTTACACCTTCTGTTTTTCTTACTAGAAAAAGATACAACATTTACACAGCTGGGTTCTATTTATTCACTTGTGAGTATGTCCTCAAGGTAAATCCATTTGAGTATAAATGACTCAAATTTATCATTCTTTGTGGCTGATTAACACTCTATTTTATAAAAATCACATCTTCTTTATCCAGTCTACCACTGCTGGGCAACTGGGCTATTTCCAAAATTTAGCTATATCTGAGATTTTTATTTGATCAGGAGTTATATTTTGTCAAGTGTTTTTCTGAAAATGATTGAAATTATCATTTGTTTTTAGTTTACTTTTTTAGTCTGTTGATTTTGTAGATTGTATTAACTGATAATTGAAAGAATAAAATTGAGGGGCCGGGGAGTTAGCTCAGTGGTTCCGGCGCCTGTCTTGCAAGCTCAAGGGCCCGGGTTCGATTCCCCGGGTAAGCACATAACAATACTGGGTGTGGAGACCCACACCCAGCAGCAACCAGTACCACATACCATAGTGCCGGGCGTGGTGGCTCACGCCTGTAATCCCAGCACTCGGGAGGCAGAGGCAGGAGGATTGTGATGTGAGTTTGAGGCTGAGCTCAGGGCCAGCCTGAACCACAAAAGCGAGACCCT
>PVIR01024841.1:0-12866 GCA_004026965.1 Petromus typicus | reverse complement strand
ATTATTTATTTAATTTGCTTTAGAAAGTAAGTAATAAGATAATTCTTGAGAAATCTCAAAATTCTTGAGAATTTTGTTAAATTGTGATTTTCAGTCTTTTTATCCATTGCATCCACTTTTCAAAGTATTCTCCTGTTATTATTATTATTATTATTTTAAATTATCTTTATTGGTACATTAAATATACACATCATGATTGCACTCCATAAGTGTCCTGTTATTATTTTTAATGTCTCTTCAGTCTAGAATGCTGCTCCACTCTTATTTTGTATACTAGAAATTTGTGTCTTCCTTGTCTTTTTTCCCTTTTGTTAGTGAGGTGGTTATCAGTTTTGTTGACTATTGAAAAAAACAATTTTACTTGATTAATGTCTTAGTTTCTATTTTCAATGTTATTGATTTATTCTCTAATTTCTCTCATATATTTTTCTAATTATTTTAAATGTGTTTTATTCTTTTTTCTAGTTTATTAGAGAACAATCCTATATTACTTATTTTAGACTTTTTTCAATACACAAATTCAGGCTTATTAACTTTTCTCTAGTAATTGCATTGGCTGTTTCTCACAAATTTTGATAACTTTTATTATAATTCTTATTTAGTCAGAAATATTTTAAATATTCTATCAGAGGTCTTCTTTGAGACATGTATCACTGCAGTTGTGTTTCATCCTCAATAATTTTGAAACTTTCTAGTAATCTTGCTGGCAAAGATTTCTACTTTTTTTTTATAGTTTCAGAGAATAACAATGTAAATTCTATATTTTAAGTTTGTTAAGGTGTTGTTTATGGTTTATGATGTGATCGGTGTTTGTAAACATTTCATGTGAGTCTGAGAAGGATACAGAGTCTACTCTCACTGGGTACTCTATTGATTTCTATTATATACACTTGATTATTGTTGTTCTTATAATGAACTACATTCTCACTGATTTTCTGCCAGGTGATTACCCCTATTTCATACAGGAAGGTTTAAAATCTCCAGCTATAATAGTGGTTCATATACTTTCCCTTAAAGTTCTATCAGCTTTAGTTCATTTTTTATTTATTTTTAATTTTTATTCATTTATTTATTTTTGGATGAAGAAATTAAGGAGTATGTCCTCTGGGAGTATCAATCTCTGTATTATTGTGGAAAAATCTTTTCTTATCTCCAGTAAGTTTATTTGTTCTTCACTCTGCTCTTTTTGAAAGTTACACAGCTATACACATGGTTAGTAGTAACCCAATACATCTTTCTATTTTCTTTCACTTTAATCCATTGATAGTTATATTTCAGAAGAAATTCTTGTCTCTAATATTGTAGATATCATTGTTGATTATTGCTTTGTCTTAATGGACATAGCGTTAGAACACTGACACTTAAAGGATTAGTGATTGAATTCATATCTCTCATATATGTTATTGTTTACTATTAATTGTCTCTGTTCACTGTTATTTTCATGTTCCATAGTCTTTGACAAGCATGGTTTCCCATAACACAATACTAACTTATTTGTAAAGCAAGCACTTAGCATTACAAAACATTGTGAAATGCTCTTTTCTACATCTTTGAGCATTATCTACTATTTCTTTCACATAATTATTTCTATACTCAGTCTTGCATGTTATAGTGTATATTTAGTAAGTATATATGTATCCATTTTTATTATTTTGGAAAAAACTGGTACCTATGAGATTAATTGAGAATTAACAAAATAAAAGCTTCACTTATTCTCTGATATTTTTTGTTTATGCATATCATATAGAAATAGTCACACATGAAATCTTTAGAAATTGAAAATCAAACCAGTTATTCTGAAAATCATCAAAATACAAAACATTTTATATAACATGAGAGTATGTGGCTCAACTTAAAAACTAATATCAAGTAAAATTTCAAGTGTTGTGTTTAAAAAGATTACATATTATTAGTATTACATATCAGTAATACATTATCCTACAACTTTACATACATCTATCCAATGATTACATCATTCTCTTCTTAGTTTAAACAGAATTTTTCCTTGAATGGTAATGTTCCTTGAATGAGAGAGAAAGAGAGAGAGAAAATTTTGTACTTATTTTTGGATCATAATAATTATGTCTCAGTGTAGGAGAGGTGATAAAATATCTTTCTAAATTATTTCATGGCAAGTTTTAGTAAGAAATTTGGTTCCAGAGGCTGGAATTTCTGGCACATACTATCTAAGAAAATTAATCTTCATCTCTTATTTTTAGTAGTCACTAATTCACGCTGTCAGAGATAAAGTAGTAGGAAATATGATAAAATGAACTTAAATTATTCTTCCTGATACTATGGGTGAGTTCACATAAGTATGACCTGTTTTCCAAATCTAGTTTTTATGGAAGAGGAAATGAATTGCTGTGCAGTATGAAAAATTTCTCTGTGTTGTACTCGTTTAGATAATGTGTTATTTTAAAATATTATTTATTAAATTACTAAATAAAATCATTTTCAAACATTATTTCAGTTTCTGTTTTCATATATGATATATTTTTTATTTTAATGTACAATGATTGGAGTTTATTATAAATTGAAAGAAAAGAAAAAGTGTAAAATCAACCCAACAACAAAAAGTAAGTGAAATGTGAATGAAACTTGCTGCAATTTTAGTTTTTCTTCATTCTGCCGAATTATATAATTTTCTAATTCAGTAATATAAATTTCAGATATGACTGGTTTGACAGAAAAAAAAGTTGGTAAAAGGCATTGTCTTGAAGTTGAATGTAAATTCATTACAAAATACATATATCTTGCTTATAATTCAGTAAAATTTCCCCTCTGAGGCATCAACAGTTTGTCAGTTTTTCACGAAAGCATAGTGCAGTGTAATACGATTTCCTGACTAAATTTCAAATTAACCTGTTTCAATCCACTCTAAAATGCGGTCCTTGACCACTAAAGGTATGGATTACACTTCGCAAGTTCAGCGTATTATTAAAAGCAAACCAACAATGTTGGTATTAAGATCAGATTAAAGATTTATACTTGACAAAATGGTAAGCGAATCTCCATGCTTTTTGGTATTTTTAATTTGCATCTTTAATAATCTGTAGCATAAACAGAATTCTGGGTTTTCTTCTACATATTTCAAAGTAGGAATACTTGTTCTTTTTCCCATAGTGTCAAATTATTCTAGGTCATGAATTAAACTTTTTCAGGGTTCCAGCATGTCCGACCCATGAAATTTTAAAACTTTAAAGAACATTAGTCTTAAAGACAATAGTGGAATAAACTGGGTTATTGTTGCTTTTATTTCTCCTTATTTACATAATGACCCCTACTTTACTATTACTGTCAGCCCCTGTTCATTTTTACCTAAAAGCAGATGTCCCTGTTCAATTTCACCATAAAGTAAGGGGCTGAAATTTAGCAGAAACTGAGCACTGACTCTTTCAAATCACCAGGGTATTGTTTTGTTAAATTTTTCTTCAAGTTTACATAGCTTTCCACATTGTAAAGCTTGTCCCCAAAGACAGACAATGGAGAAATTTGATTTGTACATTTTCTTAACTGAATAAAATTACTCTTTCCATCTCTAGGTGCAGAAACACACACTTGAATGGGAATATTTTGGAGTTACTGGGGCATCCTAACAGAAATCTGCAGCAGGAGGGTGTTAAGAGCGTGTCTTCTCTCTGCAGTCTATTAGGGGACCTGTTCATCTGCACAAGTCAGAGCATTCCCCGTATTACCTAATTTTCCACCAGAGAGTTTTGCAATCAAGCTAGGATGAAGAGATAAGAGAGTGTTTCACTTTTTATAGACTCAATGCCCCAAGTGACAAAGATGTGACTTCAAATGGAAGGGCTTAATACTTTCTGTGTTGGGTAAATTAGAGGATTTTATGTGTATGCATGATTACTGGAGTCTACTTAAATAGTTCTTCTAACTCAGTGCTAGACTTCTAACTTAGTGCAGTTTACATGAATGTTGAGTTTATATATGGAGTGACATTCTTCTATTAAATAGAATTGGTAAATGTGATTCAAAGCAAGGAAAAAAAAATATTCCCATGGCTTCTGGGAAGCACTATATTCTCCTATTAGATTTGTAGTAATAAACTAATGGTAGCACTTGAAAGCAAAATTAGATAACCATGTCAACATATACAGTTAAGGGAGTTACCACAGGAGCTAAATATAATATATGCTAGTAGCAAATAATCTATGAAAGCTGTCTGACTCTATGAATTCATTTAAAATATGAGGCACTGTGCTGACTCTAATGCTAATTATTTTTAGTATCATTTAATTTTAACTGGCTATAAAATGATTGTAATATTGGGCTTTGCGTGATAGACAGAAAAAAATGATTGCTGAAATATCAATCCATGTTTCTAGAATAGGCAAACAAAGAAAAGATAATCATATCTCGGATGATATATCTGTATGTATATATATACACACATCAATTTGTAGCCAAAACACTCTTGTAATTTCCTTATAATCTTACTAATCTTGTTGTAAATAATGTAGCTTTATTTGTTTCAAGTCTTTTTAAATGTTCAAATGCCCTACCTGAAAGATTTTTATAAAAATACTGAGAAACACAAAATACCTTGCATCTTCATTATCCAAAGTCTTCAGTCTTAATGGGTGACAGTGTTTTGAGGAAATCATCATGAAGGAAATCCTACATGTCAGAATTGGCAAGGCCTTACTTGGTATGGGAAGATGGGTATGTGTAGCTTTGAGAATGAGAACATGTTTTGTAATAGTTAGGGTCTTCCTCTCTGAAACTAATTACAGATTTTGGAACTCTCCTGCATGATTCATTAGTTATTTAACTCAGATACTACTGGTGCAGTGTTTAAATTTAGTTACATGCAAAGTGATGATAAAAAGCCTCAATACCTTCATAGACTTGTTTTGAGAAGTAAACAAATTACTATATGAAAAGTGTGCAGATCAGTGGCTGGAGTAACTGATTTGAATTATTTATTAATATTTATTATTTGAATTTTTATTATCTATCTGAGTTATTGATAAATATTAGTAAAATTTTCAATATTTTCTATTATTATGTTTATTCACTATTTATTATTATTACAAAGACAAGGCTATCTAACCTTTGATTCCCCAATTCTAGTCACACTTACCAGTTGGCAGTGTCCTAAGTCAGTTCCAGTTCAAGGGATGTTTCTTTTATGCATGCTACCACATGCCATCTCTGTCACACTTGGTTATATCGTGTCCCTTGGAACATATGTCAGGATTTAATACCTTCTCTCAATTCATCCTGTCTTTAGTGGAAACAGAGATCCTCTTGCTTCAGTGAAAATCCATTTCTCCTTCTAATGATACTTGTGAAAATGATAAACGGCAAAGCACAGCCATCCATAAAATCATACACCTGAAACTCTAAGGAAGAGTTTTTCTTTTGTACAACCTAAAGACAAAAACCATAAAGGGTTTACTAGCAATTTTTTTGTTTTAAAATATTTTTTACTGCATTCATCAAGCTCCTTCTCTCTCTTAAAACCCCCACTCTTATTTTCTGGGCTCTTCTGACAGAGTATTACCTCCCACTCCCAGCACCGGAATAACCAGCGGGCCTCAGTGCTCTCACTGCAGAGGTAGGACCTTTCTGAACCATGTCACATATTCACTAAGTTCCATATGCATCTCTTTCATTAATGAATTTTTTAAAATGTTAACTTAGTTCAATGGATCATTTTATTACCTAAATAATAATGTAATTTTAATATAATTTTTATGAATATTCATAACAGTTCTTTTAAAGAAAGCTCCATTTAACATTTTAAATCTTTCTAATGGTGCTTAATCCATGATATTCATGAATATCTAGAAAATATACTAACATATATTTTGAATACTTTTTATTTTCCTTTGGAGCATTCTCTGGTCAGTACAATAGGCAATTTAACATTTTAACAAATGATAAACTAAAATGACAGTACATATTATCTCCTTATCCAATATATTTTAACAAATGCTATTCTTCTCTGTGACCACACAGAAGAAAACACACATTCAAGATTTATCACTGAGATTGCTTGTGAGTGATAATAACAGAAATATATTAATCTATAAAGTTGATTTTGTCTACAAGTTTCTCAAAAAAGAATAAATAATTTAGAAAGAATACACTAAGGAAAATTGCAGAAAAATGTGATAGTAATAAAAAAAAGAAATAATTTATGTGTATATGTGGTGGGGGTTATGTAGTATTTAGGGGAATGAAAAAAATGAGAATCAAGTCATGTCATATACTGGCACAAACTGTCAGTGTTGGGTGTGATATGTGTATATATATATATATATATATATATATATATATATATATATATATAATATACATATACATATATATATATATATATATAATTTCAACATTTCAGAAGGAGAATAGTATTCAACCACACCTAGGAATCACAAAGCTCATACTTCTACCACATAAACGAGGTGAAAATATAGATTTTCCTCTGAATGTGGATGAAAAAAACATTTCCTTTTAGAATATTCTGTAAAATAATGAAAGTTGAGAAGTTAATAAGCTGGAAAAATATTTCATATGAAGCTTTATCAGATTAAATTTTTCTATAAACTCTATCAGTAACATTTATTGAAACTGAACATAATAAGGATAATAAATTAAATGAATTTAATAATAATAAATTAAAGAAGTTTGCTTTTTTTTGCATGTTGAACAGTTTATTAAAATAGGTTGTTTTATTAAGTAAACTAAAAATGTTCATGCTTTCTGATCCCTAGCAAATATTTTAAGATTCTCTTCTCATAAGTACAATTATACATGTATGGAATTATATATACATATATTTATATATAGGCTGCAGAATTTATTGATTGTAAAATATAAAAATAAAGCTGAATATATATATATAAATAACAAATTTGTCGACCTATTAAATTAAAAGTAATTTAAATAAAGTTATAAGAAACAAAATGACATAGAGAATTGGTTTCATTTTAATACCCTAGAAATCAATCCTTTGGTATGAAGTTTAAAAAAGTAATTCCACTTACAATTACACCCAAAAGTAATAGAAAATCTCTAGGAATATATTATCCAAGGTGATCACTGCTGGATTACCAATATAGTGTTTTGTTTATTAATGACTATAAAATATGTATAAAATATATTTTAAAATGAACAAACAGAATGTCATCCAATGCTTATGAATTAAAAAGTTAATATTGATGAAGATCCACAATAAGGAAAATATGTAGAATTATTACACTCTTTAACAAAATTAAAATTACATTTTCAGAAATTGCGAAATTCAAATGGTATCACAGAATCAACAAATAACCACATCAATTCTGAGAAAGAACAGAATTGGAACTGACATCCTAACTTCAAAGTATGATACAAAACTATTCAAAGGAGTAATTACCTTTACCTGATAGACATATAGAACAAAAAAAGGGATAAACAGTCAATGAATATAGTTTTATATATATATTGATTTTCAACAAAGTGTCAGAAGACAAAATGAGGAAAGTGAATGAAATTGAGTATTTAACTATAAAAAATGAAATTGGACACTGTTCTTATACTGCACCCAAATCTAATAAAAATGTATTAAAATACATTTACCATACTATAAGATTTCTACAACAAAATACATGGGGAAATATTCATTGCATTAGTCTTAAAAATGAATTTATACATATGTGCATATGACAGCAGAAGAACAAGAATCAAAATTAACAACAAAAAATGAGTCTCTATCAAGTAAAAATCTCTGCACAGCTAAAGAAATAATATTCAATTAAAAGAATATGTATACAATGGAAAATATATTTTAAGTTACAAATTTAACAAAGGCTTAATTTACAAAATACATAATGAATTTTCTTTAACTTATTAGTAAAGATGCTGAAAAACAAAAGCCATACCAAATCTGAATTATAAAAAGGTTGAAAGACTTGACTAAAACACTTCTTCAACAGATACATACAACTGGTCAAAAATTATAAAAATATATGCATCAGTAATTGTCAAGAGAATTCAAATTAATGCTGTAGTGAGACTCTATATTATATTTGCCGTAATGACTGTCATCAAAAATTGAACATTTTTAATTACTGAGGAAACTGTGGAAATTTTAAAATATTTGCTTATTACTTTTGGACATGTGAAGTGTTTCAGCTTCCATAAGAAGGCATGTAATCGTCACTCTTCATATTTAAAAACTAAACAAATCTTCTGTGTAATATAGAAGTTCCTTCCAGTTATTTAGCTAAAATAATTGACATAAAGAGCCTGAAAATATATCTTTTATTTTGTTCAATGTAGAACAACTCAAAAGGCTAAGAAACAAAACAACCAAAAATGCTGACCAATTTATAAATGGATCAAGAAATGATGCCCTCTCCGTATAATGGGATAATGAAGAGGAACTTGGAAATCTGTTATAATGTGGAGCAAACTTGTGTACATTAGGGATATGTGAAATAAGCCAGTCAATGAAAAAATAAATACTGCATAATTCCATTCATATTAAATATTTAAAAGAGTAAAATACAGACAATCAAATGGTGGGCTGGGTACTGATAGGAATTGGGGACAGGGAATTGAGGAATTATTAATTAATGTGCACAAATATTTACCAGGTGACATAAACTCTGTCAATTTCCAGAATAACATTGTTTTGAGAATCAGTGATAATATATAGTATGTCTAAAATTTTGCTAAAAACGATAGATCTTATATTACATGTTTTTATATAATAAAACAAAGGAAGTCATTCTTAAATGTCTAAGAATTTAAATAGACATCAAAATAAGCACATGAAAATATTTTTATATTGTTAACCATCAAGTAGTTATAAATCAAATACAGAATGAGAGATCACTTCATAGCAATCAAGTAATTATAGCACAAATGATATTATAGATATTTCTCAGGGTGTGACACAAAAAGGATCCTTGTACACTGTTACTGGGTATGTAAAACGGTACAGAGATATTGGAAAACAGTCCCTCAGTTTGTTGGGAAGTTTAACACAGAATAAACACATAATCCAATGATACATATGAGTTATAACCCTGAGTAATAAGAAGACATATTCAAAGAAGAACTAAATGAATGTTTACAGAAATATTATCTAAAGTGATTCAAAATCAAAATAATCCAAGTAATTATCAACTGTTACTTGTATATCCACTAAATATAATTCACTTTAACAAAAAAGCAAATTGAAGTATTAAAATATGCTACAATATTTATAAACCTTAAAAAGTAGTACAAAGCCAAGAAAACCAATCAACTGATAGTTGCTTACATTTATATGAACTGCCAACTAACTTTACAAGACAAATGGAAGATTAGTGGATATGCAGAGCATAGGAATGTATGGAGCCAAGTGGACACTGGGATTGACATCTAACATTTGCAAGACTTGGTGGGGTCAGGAAAATTTACTTTTTTAAAAGTTACAATTGTTAAGTATTTTGCTATAGTAAGAGCTAAAGAGACTAATACAAAAACTTGGTACCAAAAATGAGGTACTTGTAGGGACTGTGTCTTCCTATGTAATATAGAGACTACTGGAACTTGTCGGTGGGAGGAATTTAAAAAAAAAAAAAAAATGTTTGAAGTTGTTGGCCAGAGCCTTAAATTACTGTAAGGCATGTTTAATGTACAATATTAGACAATCCCAGATGACCAAAATGCTCATGAAATATAGAAAATATAGTCTCAGGTAGTTTGTTAATAATAAGGCCACCTTGGCAACTGAGCTAGAGAACAACAT
Source organism: Petromus typicus (assembly GCA_004026965.1). NCBI lineage: Eukaryota > Metazoa > Chordata > Mammalia > Rodentia > Petromuridae > Petromus > Petromus typicus. The sequence continues at coordinate 3,118 of PVIR01024841.1, read as the reverse complement.
ATAATTCTCAGTATGAAAAATTTTCCAGAATTATCCCATGACCTGAGATTTTGCAAGAAACTGAGAATAAAGGTGGTAGACTAATTCATTAATCTCATGGAGAAAATTTCAAGGAATCTCAGAGTTTATGTTTTGGGATTTTTACTTTTTATTGTACATAGAGTAAAATTCAGGAGAAAATAGTGGAGGGGAATGACTTGAAAAGTATGTAGTTTGGGCAAATAGGAAGCCTCTGTGATGTCGGGGCACAAGAAAGTATAGCTGTTGAAACAAGTAATTTGCATAGTCTCCAGCAGAAGAACATTAAAGATATTTTATAAGGCTGTGAGATTCCACTCTTCATAGGATTGAGGGGTCAAACTAAATTTTTCTTTGAATAGAAATCTGGGCCTCCTAACCATTCAGGGGTGGAGCTTCCCTGGATTCACTTCACTGTTTCAGTGATTTACTCCAAGGTCTCTTTGGCTATGACTTAAGGAGACCCAGCTTAAGACTCAAGCAGCAGCCAAACTTGATATCATTCAAGTGTCATAGTTTTTCAAACATACAGTATGTAAGCATGTGGAGTTAATAGAGAACTCAACACATATTTTGAAAGAAGCCTGAGCGGCAATGTAAATATATCTTATAGCGTCCCAAGAGTGCCGAGAGCCCATTGGAGTAAAGCAGGTCAAAGGTGAAGAAATTTAGAGATGTCAAAAATATGTAATATCTGCTTAGGACAGTCCCAGGCAATGAGTAAAGGCACCTCAAAGGAGACACTTTGTGTGCTGGAAGCAGCAAAGCTGTAGAAGTGTGGTTTTCCAGGCCCACTGAAACTCCCTTTTCACTGCAACTTGAAGGATTTAGTATTTGGCCTGCTGGGTTTCAATCTTATGTACAGATTATTTCTTTTATCCTAGTCTTCCATTTTAAGTGAGAATGTTTTGCTGGGTCATTGTGCATTGCAAGTGCTTATCTTTCTTTTTTTAAATTTTGCAAGGGCTCACAGACAGACTTTGCCCGAGTCTCAGAGGAAACTTGGGATTTAGACTTTCTAGTAATGCTGAAATTGTTAAAACATTGGTGATTCTTAGAGATACGCTAAACATATTTTGCATAAAAATAATATAAGCAAGAGCCTCGTGGGAGCCAGAGTATAATGTTACAGTTTAGATCTGAAATATCTCTTAAAGGTTTCCAGTTCAGCCACAGAGTCTGATCAAAGGAGGGAGGTCACCAGGACATGTCTTACAAGACTGTACTCTTGTCTCAGACTCTTCTTTCTCTGTCTGTCTCCTGGAACTGAGATGTGAACCTCTTTCCTCCACCAGGTTTCTTCTGCATGCCACGTTTCCCTCAGAGTCAGCCACCCACAGAAGGAAACCACTGAATGAGGAAGCAAAAATGAGTATCTCCCCTTTATTAATGGCAACTGTTTGCCCCAGAGATGCAGAATATAACTAATATACCGTATTTGCTCCAAAGACTGGCTTTTCTGCTATTATGAGGAAGAGTTTAACTGAATCTCTGGCATGTCTACAGAAATATTATTATGCACAATTTCTTGTCACTTGTGTAGCATTCTCAGTAATCCTTCAGGCAGATACTCAACATCAGACTAGCAGGCAAGCTTCCTAAACATGCTGCAGGTATATTACCTCAGACTTTATTCATATGTCTTACTTTATATCATAATATACATTCATTGAGTGTATAATCTAGTAACCCACTAAAGTTTAAGGTTTGCTTTCCCTGTTTGAGTATCTATAAATAACCCTATAACATAAAGCATTTTAAAAATGTATTATTTGTTAAGGGAATAAAGAAAAATAAAATTAACTTGCTACTTCACCATTAATTTAGTCAAGTAAATGTAATTAAGGTTTTTATTTCCTTTTAAATTTATTATGTCTCATGAATGTGATAACAATAAAGAAGAAAATAATTAAAGATTATGTATATAAGGGGTGGAGAGTTGCAGGGGGGAGGGGAAATATGAGAATCAAGTAATGTCATATTCTTGTACAAACTCTCAAGGTTGAATGTGAAGATAATGTGTATTCATAATGTATCAAAAGGATAAAAACTGCATGGTACCAGCAAAGTAAAAGGCCTGAGGTTCCATGGAGTAGACTAGAAGATCCAGAAACTACTCCAGATACACTGAGCCATCTCATCTTTGACAAAGAAGCCAAAAATTTTCAATGGAGTAAGGATAGCCTCTTTAACAAATGGTGCTGGAAAAACTGGGCTTTAACTTGCCAAAGAATAAAACTAAACCTAGCTCTTTCACCATGTGCCAAGCTAAAATCAAGTTGGGAGACCTAAATATTAAAACAAACACTCTGAACCTGCTGCAAAACAGATTAGGTAAAACTCTTTTAGACATTGGCTTAAGGAAAGACTTCTTGAACAAAACGTCTATAGCACAGGAATTGACGGAAGAAATCAGCAACTGGGACCTCATTCTTTTAAAAAGCTTCTGCACAGCAAAGGAACCCACCAACAGAGCAAAAAGGCAATAAACAATGTGGGAAGAAATCTTTACCAGCTGTTCTTCAAACAGTTACTATCTATATTATATAAAGAGCTTAAAAAACAGCCCACCCAAATTTAAACACCCAATTCAAAAATGGGTATCTGAAATGAACAGATACTTTTCAGAGGAAGAGATAAGAGCAGCTAAGAAGTATATGAAGAAATGCTCAACATCATTGGTCATTCAAGAGATGCAGATAAAAACAACGCTGAGATTTCATCTCACTCCACAAAGAATGGCTGCCATTTCAGAATTAGCCAGCAACAAGTTTTGGCAAAGCTGCAGAGAAGGAACTCTTCTCCACTGTTGATGAGACTGTAGACTCATACAACTCTTATGGAGATCAGCTTGGTGATTCCTCAAAAAGCTGGGATTGGAGGTCTCATTTGACTTAGACATCGCTCTGCTAGGTATATACACAGAAGAATTAAAAGACTCATATCACAGTGACATATTGGCTTAAGGAAATATGTACACCCATGTTTATAGCAGCTCAGTTTGTGATTGCTACATCTTGGAAACAACCCAACTGTCTATCAACTGGAGACTGGATAAAAAAGCTGTGGTTCTTGGGCCGGGGAGTTAGCTCAGTGGTTC
>PVIR01024840.1:0-25482 GCA_004026965.1 Petromus typicus | reverse complement strand
GAAGAGGTGTGAGACAGATGGTTCAGTGAGCCATCACTGAAAGTAATCAATACTGATATTATTCCCAATTTACAGATGAGGGGCTCGAGGCAGAAAGTGTCTTCTTAGCCCGTGCAAATCTTGCAGCCAGACTAACAGCAGCACCTGGCGTTGGGTGGCCGGACAAGCAAACTGTCAGGGGCAACAGCAGGCTGGTGAGGACGGCTGAGCCCGGAGGGCGGCCGGAGGCGTCAGCACTCACCTGCAGCAGTTCAGGGGGCCGCGCTCGCGCTGAACTTGCAGGTGTAGTGAGGCAGTTCAGTCCGACTGTGCCGATGTAATTGGTCTGCACGTTTCCCACGGGATCAGCGCAATGCAGGTGTGTCTGCCTGTGTCTGGGTGGGTGAGAGGCGAGACCCTGGGACACGCGCGGTCCCGGCGCCTTCCCCTCGGACACCGCTGTCTCCTGCTTCTTACCCTCATGGACTCGGCAGCCACACTCTTCTGCCATGACGCTCCTGCCTGGGAGCCAGCGCACGACAGAATGGCTTTTGGGCGTGTGTCAGTGGACTTCTGTTTTTAAGTTACACATGTCAGGTACTGTGTCGAGAGCCAGGGAAAAACAGCTGACGCACATAGGGATGTTGCTTAAAAAGGAAATGCCAGAGCACATGCTCGCGGGACGCAGTAGGAGACTCGTGTTCGCCTGTGGCCGGGGAGGGCCCGCACTGACCTCCCCGGGAGGCTGCAGAGCGCGGTGGTCTGGGATGAGCTGGCGGAAGCCGGTGAGGCCAGAGCGAGCGGCTCGGCGCCCGAGGTCGCCGGGATGCTTGGAAGGCCTTTGTCTGAGGCACTGATGAAAGCGGATAATAAGCACCTCTGGGAAGCGGCAGGGCCTTCTCCCCCATCTCAGTATGGCCGTCATGCTCATTACGACTCAGATACACATCACCATGTTAGGAGGGAAAAATAAAAATGCAAGGTCAGAAGAAATTATTTGTTTTTCAAATAATAACAGGGCATTGATTTGGAATGTCAGATGGGCATGTACCTGAATAAGACAGAGAAACGAGGAGAAACGAGCAAGAGCACCTTATTACCATCCACCATGTCTAGCTTTTTGCTATATCGCTGGAGTATTATATGTAGTGAGCATGTAATCGTAATCACGTTTTAGGTAAGAAATCACACTACATATTTGTGTTTGTCTATATGTTTTATTTGTACTTAACTCTGCATCATCTTTTTTCAGTGTTATGCAGTTATGGGAAAAGAGCACTGAAATACCCCTCAGCAGCTCATAGACTATGTATCACTTCCCTATTCCTGGAAATTATTTTTTGGGTTTTGTTAGTGTACATAGGACTGCAAGGAACATCTTCAAATATAAAGTTTTCTCCTATTTTCCATAATGTTGCTAGACTCTCCGAGAGAATTACCGGGTCTGGTTCACACTGGGGCCGCGGCCCCCAGGAAGGTAGGACAGACGACGCAGTACTCCTGGCTCCAGGCCAGAAGGAGGGTGGGGGGCTTGCAGGAAGCGGCTTCCCCAGGCCACCTACCTCCTCACTCGGGGGGCGTCTGCCTGGCAGCTCAGGTCCGTGCTCTAGGGAAGCCTCCCCCGAGCTCTCCTGGTCCCGGGCTGAGTGCCGTCCAAGAGCTCCTGCACACCCCAAGTTTGGACCATATGTGTCTTTGCCGTTAGTTTTCCTCAGCCAGTGGAAAACTGGGGTTTGCTTCAGCCAGGTGCAGTTTGTGGCTCTCTTGTCCCGTGTGTGCTTCTGTGTCACTCCCGAGCTCTCGCTTGTTCGTCCTCCTCACCCCTCATTCTGCCACCGTGCTCTTGGCACCTGGCCCTGCGACATTCAGGGTCAGGAGAGTGGGTAACGTCCTGCTAGGTGCCTCCCTCCCACCTACCCGAATCCCTCCCAGAGGTGGAAAAAGGCTCTGAGTTGGGTTATTTCTTTAGTTTTGAGTTGGTTTGCTTTTCTTCTTTCATGTGCCGTGACTTCCTCTTCTTGAGTGATGTCCTTTAAGAACTTCGGCAACCTTCCCTCTGTCCTCCTTACAACTGATGGACGGCAGAGTCTGGATGGAGACTCATTTTCCTCAGTCAGCAGAACACCAGTGATAATACTCGTTATTCTTTTCTGTGTCTTAGAAATTCTTTAAAGGGAATTTTGATATCAGTGACTCCTGAAATGCAATCAGAGTGAAGCCTGATAGATAAATGAGTGGGAAGGTCTTGAATTCCAGACATAACTGTTTATGTTCATACCCACCATAAAATACCATGTTCATATGTAGAGGATAATTTAAAATTCAACAAGCCACAACACTAACACAAGATATTAATAAGAGGGGGGACTGACACCAGCAGTGGAAAAGAAAGTATATAGCAACTCTCTGTGCTTTTCTACTCAATTTTCTATAGACATTAAACTGTCCCAAATATAAAGTCTATTAATTTTTTAAAAGTTCAGTAACTCAAGCAGGTAGACATTTTCATCTGCACTTTGCAAATGAAGGACCAGGAACTCAGAACAAATCTCAGTGCAAACTGTGAAGACTCCCAATCACCACCTGTCTTTTTATTTCCTGTGACAGGATAACCCCAAGTCTAAGCACTTTGCCTCACATTCTCCTTCAAGGACCCTGGACAGATTTGTCTTCCAGTCTTGAGGAAAATAGTAAGCGAACGCTCAACAGAGTCAAGACCTGAACCTTAGAAGTATTGCATAGACCCAGCCAAGAGGAATCTCCTCGTGTCTGTTCTCACAAGGGCCAGCAAAGCTTTCAGATACTAGTGCCTGAACTGCAATCCTAAACCCACTTATGTATCCCAAGTTACCAATGCCACAGTTAAACCGGAACACTGAGGTTTTGGTTGAGCAAAAACAACTCATACAATTTGTGACCTCATCATACTGGGGTTCTTCATGCCGGCTGTGGCAGGTGGGCCACAGGTTCTCTGTCATAGCTCTGGTCTTTCTCTAGTCTCAGGACTGAAATTAAGTGACTCCTCCTTTGGACCCAGAGATTTCCTTGTGCAAAGGATAAACAAAGCCATCTACTCAGACCCAGGGTATAATCAGCGGGAACGCCAGCATCTTTGTTAACAAGAATACTGCTTCTTGATGTGGTGTCCAGGGAGGTCCAGAAAGAACACAAGAGCCTGTAACGCTTTTAGCAGGCATCTGGCTTTCAAGGCAAGACCATTTCTGCAAGAAAACTGGCTCCTCGTTCAGCTTGGTAACCATGGACACCAGCCAGCATGATTTTGGCTCATATCCTTCTCTTCTGAATTCTTCTAAAGGGTGAGGGAGGGAAAAGAGAAATTCCTCCCCTGTTTTTGGTAAATTGAATTAAGATAAATATACTTATATAGGTTGAAAATCCTTGGATAAGTAAAAAGCTCTGATTGTGTGGATAGAAAGCCAACTATTTGATAAGTTAAAAAAACCATGGACAAACACAAAATCTTTTTTTACTCTTTAAAACGACTTGAGACCTCATAGTTCTGAAGCCAGGGCACACAATTTTAGCTTACCTTCTCTGGTCTGGCACCTTGCTCCTGCTGGCAGTAGGTTTGGCTTGTGGAGTGAGATTCTGAAGAGAGGTCTGAGTTTGATTAACTGTGCCTTTATGAATAACATCCTCAGAGAATTCCAGCCTGCATCCAGGATCCTAACGACCGCAGCCACGAATGCTTGCTGTATGGTGAAACTGTTCCTGCAGCAGAAGAGTCTGACGGGCCATAACTCTTCCAACCTGTAACAGTCATCACCTTTTTTTTGCAAGGTGATGGCCCATTTTCCTCACTGCTCAACTAATTTGTCAATTTACTGAGAAGCATGAGACCTTTTTTTTTTTTAAAGTATGCAACTCATTCTTGCTGGGAAGTGACTAATCAGACATAGACTTGCGACTTTCTTAGAGGATGCAAGGGAAGCTAATTAGAAGCTTAAGACCAATAGAAGAGAAAGGGGAAATTCCTAATAATTATTTCTGTCTGCTACATTTCCCATTAGCTCAGTCTTAGAGTTTCCCCTGGAGTTACCCTCTGTGGAGTATTCAGGTCTTGGAGAATCAGTCTGGTCGTGTGCCTCATCCAGCCCGGGGATGCAGGAACTTTCCTGACCGGTCTGTCAGTTAGTCTCTGTGGAGTATTCAGGTCTTGGAGAATCAGTGTGGTCGTGTGCCTCATCCAGCCCGGGGATGCAGGAACTTTCCTGACCGGTCTGTCAGTTAGTAGGTATGACCGAGTGGAAAATCAAAAGGTCAGCTCATGTCTGTTCCTTCACAGCAGAGACCACCAAACGGGGGGAGGGGGTTAGTCTCTGGTGTTTTCCTGCAGTCATGTGACTCTTGTGAACCCTAATTTAAGTCTGTTGAATTTGTAGCAGTAGTGGGCATTATCTTTATCTTAGGAAACATGTCTCCTAAGGGAAAATAAATATTTCATAATCAATAGTATAGGTTATAAGTAATATATGAGTCTATCTTCTTAAGAGAAGAATATGCTTCTTCTTTGACAATACACGGGATCAGTAATTCCACGTGTTTTCTCTTCACCGCCCTATTAAAGATGGGAGATAGCCATGCTACGCTCTGAGAGCTTTCCCATTTCTGCAGAAGAAGCAAAAGTCTCAGCACTATTGGAGGGGAAAAAGGAAGATTGTTCTGCTGATGTTTTTAATCAGCATACTTTCTAGGGTATGATTTCCAGAACAGGCATCTTTCTGGAGCCCACCATTACAAGGAACTACAGAGTGGCAAAGCACTGTACAGTTGAACATAAATATTCTTATCAAAGAAAAAGATAGGAGACATGAAAACAAGGTCCTGGAGCACCAACATTTCATTCTACAAAATGGCAAGCTGAGGTATGTCTGCTGCATGAAAAGGGAATGAGTAAAGAACTCTGGGATTAAAGTATGTCTAGAAAAGTAGAATTCTATGACTATTGCTGGTTTTTATCAATATTATTATCCCTGAGATCTTGAATTGCAAACTAATATAGAGGAAAAGAGACGTAACTCCCAAACCTGCTAGATATCAAAAATGCAAGTGCGTGTTCTCTAAAACTGAAGAATGAATTCTAGGAACAATAGAAGTTAAGAGTAGGAAAATTTATTGAAAGAAACACAGCTTCTGTCTAAGAGGGGCCGAAGGCGGCTGGGGAAGTGGGTTGCCCATCTGCCCGCTTTTCAATGGTGCTTTCCATGGTAAAGGCATGAGTTGAGGTGGGTACAAAGTGGGAGGAAAATATGAGATTTCATGGAAAATCACAAGGTGGGCATAAGGAAGGATAAAACCATGACCAGCCGATATAATTACAAATATAACCACCGACGTAATGTTGATTAAATGGGGATCAAATGGCAAAATAAATCACACAAGAGGAATTTCTCATTCAGAGTCTCCATCACTGCTCGTCATCCCTAGGGGAAGTAATACCTCTTTTCTTTTTTATAATGCTACCCAGTGCGTGTGCCTTCATTGTTCTCTGTGTTGGCTCCTCCTTGTGTTGGCGCCTTGAGGACTGGCAGCTTGAGTGTACCCCCATAGCTGCCTTCTCTATCTACAATAAAACCACATAATGATGTAGGCATTTATTGGGTGGATGAGTGAGTAAAGAGGAGAAATGCATCAATAATCAACAAATATGTAAAAGAACGTTCAACCTCCTTGGTCACGAGAGAAATTCAAATTACAACAACACTAAGATTCCATCGGAATGAATGGAAGTTACCACGGGGTCAGGAGGGGCACCCACTGGCAAGGCTGTGATGAGCCAGGCAGCTTGCTCACTGCTGGTGGGAACGTAAACTAGAACGATCAATATGAAATCACATCTATTGGTATTATTGCCTAAACTAGCTCAGCATGTATCCTACCCATACTTTTCTAAATAAATAAATAAACACACATGAATGCTTAGTTATTTGCAGTACTGTAAATCAAACCCCGGGCTTTGTGCGTTCAAGGCCAGAGCTACACCACTGAGCTACCTCCCCAGCCCAACTATTAAACATTTATTAATGAATCAGTAAGTATCTTTATCAAATAAATCTAATTTGCAGAGAAGCAAAGGCATAAAGACATCATACACAAGAGGCAAGGAATTAAACAGAAGTGAAAGAAATTAAAGGACAAAATTAAGAATGGGGAAAAAATCCTGAAAATTCTAGAATGAGTTCATGTCATTCCTAGAGTATAAAAGAAATGTTAATCAGCACCTTTCCTTTCCTTACCTTTTTTTTTCTTTTTGAGCAGGAAATATTCTGATCCTAATAGACTGTAAGATGGAAGGATGGCAAGGACCAGTGAAGATCCATTGTGCAAAGTTGGATCAGGAAACCAGGACCTGGACAGAAAAAGCAGAGGGGCCAGCAGTGAGGGTGAGGGAAGAGGAGAATCCACACGGCTCAAGGCCACCCTAGACTGGGGCAGTGTCCAGGCACCTGGATTCTTATACCATCATAGTTACGGTCGTGGCCCGGGGTCAGGTCGGGGAAGGACAGGATAGCACAGGTGGATGCCAGTAACTGTTACACGTGAGCTTTCTCAGGACAAGCAAAATCCACTTCCTTTTCAACTGCCACTCTCAGGAGGGTAATACTGAAGATCATGAGAGTTATAGACATCAGTGAGAGAGCACAGAAGCATCAGCTCTGTTGTTTTCATTCTGAGAACAAAAAAAGAGCTGGGCTTTTCAACAGGAATGTTTTCTTTTCCAGCTCAAGGTGGACCATCTGGCTGCGTCCGGTTCAATGCAGGGCTGACCTGGGTGTGGCAGGTGAAGTCACTCGGCCTCACCATGACGGGTCTGGGTGGGGAGGAAGCTGCCAGCCCTGAGTTTCTCTGCTTCCCATTCTGATCCCATGTCGTGGCCTGAGCGCAGGGCATCCCTGGGGGCCGCTCCTCCCCTCACACCCCAGAGGTGCGCGGCTGGGAGGGGCAGCTGCAGACACTTTCAGGAGCCAGATTATGTAAACTATAGTTCTTTATCACTACAAGGGCATGTCCGCCACAGCTGGTGAGGAGCTCAATAAATAGCTTTCAAGTGTTTCATTTTAAAATGTCAAATAAATACATTTTTTGTTTTTACTTCTTTTGGTCTGCAAGGCTTTTTAGCTTTATTTTTTTTTTTAAACTTGAGAGCATGACATTTTCTTCTATCAGCACCAGAAGTCCAAAAGAGTCTTGAGCTTTACTTGTAAAACTAACCCACCATTGTGTAAGATTTGTTCTTAATGTTCTAAGATGTTATGATTTCATCCAGTAAATCCACGTTAGTTCTTGTGTGTTATCTGCATTTGTTCCCACCTTTAACGGGAGACTGTGCCAGCAGGTAATGTCTTAAGCAGAAGCCAGAAGTTAGCTTCATGTGTTAACGTCTCCGCTTCCCTGTGAAGAACTTCTTGATTGTGTACACATACAGATCGGGGAAAGGATATGAGCCATTGCTTCTTGTATTTTTAGTGGCTTCCAAATAAGTTCACATTATTCATGACAGCAAAAAGCAAATCAATATAAATGTGTAGGACTTGATGGGTGCCTGAGTTAAACGTTATAGACTCAAACAATGTCATAGCCATGCGGTGAGGGATATATGTTGCACAGGATGGGAGTGTGGAGAACAGTTTTGGTGAGAAACACAGCAGACCAGGTACTGTCCAGGTCAGGCATGCCTGTGAAGACAGGAAGTGGATTAGCAGTCGCCTGAAGCGGGAAGGAAAACAAACATATATTTTCCCTTTTTCTCATTGTAAATGCACTGCCTGGGACTCTGAAACACATACACACGCACACACACACACACACATGATTAGCAAAGAAATACAAATTTACTTAAAGTTTTACTTACTTGTGAGCTTTCTTAAGAAAATGGAAACCTTACAAAATGGTGCAACTTGTCTTTATGACCGAGTCTGATAAAGAGTGGAAATCATGGGACAGCATTCCCCGCACCGGTCTAGGTCCTCGGGTAGCAAGCTGAGGCCTCAGGTAGCAAGCTGGGTCCTCGGGTACCAGCTGTCAGGGAGAGGACCTTGCATTGGAGACTGCAGTGAGCAGACTGTACCAGGAAGAAGGCGTCCTGCATCCACAGTTTATCAACCTCCTGAGCTTGAAATACCCAGTGCAGCGTGCCACCCAAGGCTCCCCAGCAGAGACCCAAGCCTCTCACCGAGCTCACTGCACTGGGTCTCTCGTCCTTGAAGAAAGACGGCAGCAGTGACAGAGTCCCTCCTACAGCGGCTGCCTGATGAAGAGGGGGCTGGGGAGAGGACAGACAGCCTGTGGAAGGTGTCGTCTGACGGGGATGATGGCGTCGGCACTGTTCAGGGCCTTCTGCCTGGCCTTCTGTCCTTCAAAAGCCTAACTCCAGGGCTGGCTGCACTTACCGACTGCCCTCAACCCCACCCCCACCAGGTGCCCTCTCAGTTTCCTTCAGCTTCCAGAGCGCCAAGCTGGGGATAAACTCGGCCTTGGGAGATGTTAGAACAAGTAATCATTATTTGAATGTGAAATTAATTTATAAAGGGGCAGGGGAATTTTATAAAATATCAGGGACTGGATTAAGGCCCCAGAAAACAGGATTTCATGAAAGTTTCACAGAGGAGCCTAATATGCAGTCCAAGCTAAAATCCCATGGTTCTTAGCAATGTATCAGTAAGTACTGCTGTAGAGGTTTAGTTGCTACATGACCCAAAAGCAAATTTGTGTTGTGCAGCTTAACAAAAAAAAGTTTCCCACTTGTGAATTTATTTAAGTGAGAACATTTTTGCCAGGCACCTGATTTAAGTCAATAATTCTCACTCAGTTTGTGACCAATCACACTCTGTTATTATTGAGGGTCCTACGGATGCGCACATGTGCATGTATGCATGTGTGTGTGATATTTATGGATATTTATTGCATTATTGTACTAGAAAAAATTAAAAAGTAGAATATTTTAATTAATACACTGTAAAACAACATTAATAATCCCATTATATACTAACACCAGCAGCACAGTTTTATAATAGCTACACAGTCATCTGTATCCAAGGGTTTCAAAGAGAGCAGTACAGTAATAACCACTTATATAGTATTTACATTACATTAGATATTAAAAGTAACCTAGAAATGATTTGAAGGAGGGAGGAGAAAGTGTGGAGGGGACAGAAATCCCCTTCCATTCGCGGAGGGACCTGAACCTTCTGGAATTCTGTTGTCTGAGGACCTTCTCCAATAGACCCTCCGCACTTTGAAAAACAGCTCTGTTGGGTTGGGGACTTAGCTCAGTGGTTCCGGCGCCTGCCTTGCAAGCACAAAGTCCCAAATTTGATCCTGGTAACCACATACCACAGTGCTGGGTGGGGTGGCTCGCGCTTGTAATCCCAGTTTGTGAAGCAGAGGCAAGAAGATTGCTGTGAGTTGTAGGCTCGTCTGGACTACATAGGGAGCTCAGGGCCAGCCTGAACTACAACAAGCAAGACGGCTATCAAAAAAAAAAAAAAACAAAAAAAACCTTCCAGCTCTATTTTCAAAAATAAATCAGGTTAGCGAAGGTCAGGCCTTCTTTCCCATTCTCGCAAACCCCTTCCCATCTGGCTTAATCAGAGACATCTGGAAGCTCGAGTCCGCTGGCATCGGGTCTGCTGTGCTCTCTCTCACCAAAGGGCTCCAGACTCCCGGGCGAGGCACGACCAGTGCGGTGACACGTGGGTCCCCGCGGGCACAGTGGAGGGCTGGTCCTAACTGCAGTGCCTCCCAGGCCGCTGCTTGGAACCTGTCCGTTGGCCGCACAGCAGTCTTGTCGCTTCAAGGCAAGTGAGGAGCCTGAGGCCCAGGAGGGAGGAACCTACCCAGAGCGCCTGGCAGCGGCTGGGTCTCAGGGCCTGGCTGCCAGCCGAGCCGCGCCGCGCCACACGTCCGACACACCCTCGGCGGCGGCCCCGGCAGCCCTCACCCCACTCGCCTGCTGTTGGTGTTGGTCGGAGATTGTTCCCCCTAGACTTATTTGAAGAACTTAACAAACTCATGAGTAGTTACTCTTAATTTTCTCCAAATGTCTCAAAGCAACTTTCTGACTAATTCTTTTGGATTAATAAGAGGCACTTTTAGAGTTTCAACGGTTATCAAATGACTTTTCTCATCCCCACAAATTGTAAATCATTGAAAATGATCATAATACTGGCAATAAAAGTTTAATTTTAAAAAGTGCTTTCCTTTCGAATACACTATGTTTTACTTTAAACCAATAAAGTTTATGTTTTACTTAAAAATGCGTATTGTTTCAATAAAACACAAAGGTTTTAGGACCATTAGATTCACAATACATTTTTTTCATGCAGGAATTCTAAAAAAATATCTTAAGCCATAATTATACAGCTACGAAAGCCATAGCTTTTATTCTAGACAAAATCAGGCTCTGGTTATGTCCGTCCTTGTTACAAAAGCCATACTGTTTCCCATTAGCCCCCACACAATGTACTTCTTACAATTACTTCTAACAACCCACTGACACTGTTCACAGTTTACTAACACTTTGCCAAAAGTCCAAAGCAGGTCAGCTAAACGATATGAAGATTCTCCTATTGTGGCATGGCTTGTATGTTTAATTTTCTCATCTCTGTGCTTTTTCTCCTGGTGTCACTAGGAGAGCACCGGAGTTCCTTGGTGTGTTACAGCTAACACAGTGCCTCAGAGAAGGTGCTTTGTGCTCCGATCTCATAGATCAAAGTAGCTATTCTTGTTGTAAAAGACCTCACCGTAGGTGAAATAATAACTTTTATATTGTTTTTACACAGACACAGAAACTATCAAAAATATTCAAGTACTTTTGATCTATAAGTATCTTCTCTTCAATGGCTCAAATAAGTGTAATTGTGAAGAGAAAGCTGTGAATGCAAATCCATTTCCAAGTAAATGCAGAATAATGGAAAGCTCACTTTAAAATTTCCATTTGTTTCTCAAGTTTTCCACTAAATCATTTATTATTCCCTTGTGAGTCCTGGAATAACTGGGAAAGACAATTAGCCGTTGTCCTCCCATGTTTGGATGGAATGTTTTACTGACTATAGTTTTTACAGGTTATAGCAAAGTAAACCCACTGTTTTTGTATCATTAGCAATATTTATCCTTAAGTCTTTTCCTGAAAGTTTCAAAATTAAAATTTCCTTTCTTGCAAATTTGGGTATAAGAATGACTATTTCACATAGACTTTCCATTCTAATATTATATTATATTATGTTTTATATTATATTACTTTTTAAAAATAGTCGTATAGAAGAGATGGCTACTCTGTAAGATTGAAGGAAAATTCCAACACGGTATCTTCACAAACATTCTTTAAAGCGAGTTAGTGTGGTTTGAAGTGATCTCCAGATTCCCCACACTGGAAACCTGACCCCCACGGCAGCAGTACTGGGCTGCACTCTAAGAAGAGGTGGGGAAGGCTCCCCCTGGGCTCGGGCGTGGTGACGCTGGGAGTGGCTTCTCACCGGCGAGTGGCTGTGAGGCAGCCCCGCCTGCTTGGCTGCCCTCTGCTCTCCTGCGAGCTTGCTCGCTCTCCTCCTGCCGTGAGAAGGGGCAACATGTAGGCCCTGGACAGTTCGTCGTCAGTGCTAGGCTTTGACTTTCCAGCCCCAGAGCGAGCCCAAAAAGCGCCTACTGTTTTGTAAGGCACCCAGCCTGAGGTGTGCTGTTGTAGGTGCAGAGTATGGATTAAACAGGTGGATATCACCAATTTCAAAGGACATAAGCCTGTAAGAGTTTAGTCATCCTCATTTTCCTTTAAAAGGGTAGGTTTTCCTAGAAATCATCAAGGGGAAACCTGCAATTTATTTGGATAATTTTTAAACGATCTTATAGTGTCTTAGTATAAAATATAAAACATTCAAATAATTCTCAACTAATAAAGTATCAAATCCAATTTTAGAGACAGTAGGTACTACCTGGTTCTCGGCAGTGCACCATTGTGCTGAACTCGGACGGTTAAAAAGAGAGCTCTGAGCCTTTGTCCTTCACCTTTGGATTCAGCTTTGATGGTGGCTCTGCTAGCAACCAATCAGGTCTGCGGCTGCCTTCTTTGGAAGGCCATCCTCCCCCTGGTGGGATGGCGTGCTACCTCCACAGCGTGTATGGAAATCTCGTACCAAGACAAGGAAACTCCTCACTTACATTGATTAGAAGTGAATCTGATAAGGGAGTAAAGCGTGGTATTTTCCCAATTCTTGTTGCCAAATTTTTGGAGCTTCTAAAACTTATGTAATGACTTCATTTTTGGTTTGAGCACAAGTTCCCGATGGAATTGGAAAGGTATTTACAGAGAACTCCACAGACTGAATGTGGTAACTAGGCTTGATGGCAAAATTGGGATTTTGGTTTCTTTTGCCACAACTTCTCTTTTGGTAGAAAAAAATTTTAAAAGAAATGTCTTCATTTAATTTTTCAGATAAGACAAGCTGAAAGTGGACTGTATTTGTTGGCTATCACATGCAAAGCCTCGCAAGTGCAAAGTCCCAAATTTGCGTGACTGTCATCTAATCATAACTATCACCACAGACTCTCAGGGTCAGAAACCTGCACATTTTATTCAGGGAAGTCCATTTCCAAGAACATCTGTCTAATGACTGCTCAATCCTGAGTCACCCATTATTAGTCACTGTGACCCAGGATTATTGTTTCAAAGTATGTGATTACATGTCATGTAATCCTCCTAACTTATGATTCCAAAAGCTTGTCCTTGCCTCCGCAGCTCTGAGTGTGTCCATAGCTTATCTTGTATGCCTCTATACATTTACTCCAGAGCAGTGTTCTATTACTCTCATTGTAATGCTGTCGGTTCAAAACAAATACCAGTATTCGATGGAGAACTTTCTCCTCTACTTTTTAAGAGATTTAGTTTGCCAAGTTCTCATAGCCCAGCACACGCTCTGTCAGTGTGGGAGGAAATGGCTCTGGAAAGGGAAAACAAGATATTATATTCAGAAAGGGGCTGGACAATGGACCAAAAGAACAGATCTCACAGTAGCAGGTGTCAGGGCTGTCTTTACCCTGACAACCTCATGTATTGTCTGGCATGTGGACTTGTTCTAGAGTCTTAAAGTTTGTTGGAGGAGCCCTCAGAAGCGTCCTTGGATTTTTTCCCTTCTCTGTAGGTGGGTGTCATTAGTACAGGTGTGCGAACCCAGTGTTTATGGCAATTCCTATCTTTGCGCTCCTGTTTATCCCTACAGCGCTGTTGCCAATTGTTGCTATGAGAATGAAAGCATTCTTTCAAGTGCATGATTATCCTCACCACCTGCTAGTTGCGTAATGTGTAATAATACACAGCGTAACAATGGGAGTCACAGAGTGTAGCGGAGGCTTAGAGCAATATCGAAATAGATGTAAACAGTTAAAGATGAAAACACATTTTTACATGGACATATTTGAACCAAATCACAGAATCATCTTTCAGCAGCGACAGGGTAAACATTTGCCCTGATCCAACTAATTGTTAAGCTGACTTAATGACATGTATGTACAAAACCATACAGGGAAATAATAGTCCCGTATATAGAATGCTCGAGGCAATGCTTTTTTTCTTTCCTTTTGGAACATAACCTTATTTTGGCGTATTTTCCTAGTAGTGTAATGAGCCAATTTTAGGGAAGATGAAAGCAGAGAGGATGACAAGATTGACTCCAAAGGCCTCATTCTTGCTGATCTCTGTCATTTCTACCACGGCATTCTTTCTGTCAGCCTCAAGAGCTCCTGTGTGATCCGGTCTGGGGTGGATATTTTGGCTCCACCGCATACACTACCTAACGAGCTGTTTGTGTCAAGTATGCCTCACCCCATCCCCCTCCCCAGGATAATGTGTCTTCTCGAGGCCCACAATCCCCACTGAGTATGGAGAAAGGAACGACCCTTTCACACACTCACTAAATCAGACTCTGTGAGGCCTCTGACATTGAGTTCTGCCTTTTGGAGAAAAAAAGCAAATCTACACATGCGCAGACAAAGCTCAACCCAAAGCCCCAAGAACATACTAAAGGATCAAAGGAAATTCGCCTGAGCTGCCCCCTTCGCTTTACAGTCACCACCTGGCTCTGTGGAAAAGTTTTCCTGGCCAGTCTTTTCCTTGCATCCATCAGTCCCGTGCCCTGAAGAAAGTATTCCCCAGCTGTTTCCTTTGGGGCCTAAATGTAGGACAACCCCTCTCTTGAGACCTCGTCCCCAGCGCTGATCAAGGATAGTGTGGGCAGAGCGAGTGCACTGGGACCTGGGGTCTGGAGAAAGCCAGGCCCGCTCAACGGACAGACGTTCGTCACTTCCTGTTTTTTGATGTGGGGAGCGAAGCAGGCTGCTGGTGAATAATTTTCTTTTAGACCACACCTGAAAAATCGGTCTCCACTCATCCACTCACCGACTCCTTCACTCCTTCATTCATTTTTAAAAAGCAGCTCAAAAGCTTATGTATATAAGGGGCGGGGAGCTGCAGGGGAATGGGAATGAAAATTAAGTCGTGTCATGGGCTGGTACAAATCTTCAATGTTGACTGTGATCATACTGTGTATTTAAAATATAGCTAAGAAAATCAATTTAAACAAAAGCAGCTGCAGCTTCCTGTGACGATGGGCACAGACTTGACCTCTACACCTGAGCAAGATGGGGATAATGATGCTGCCTGTTTCACAGGGCTGATATGGAGGTTGAATAATCAGTAGCCTTTGGCAGAAGGCCTATAGGTAGACAGAATCTCATTACTACTTTAATTACGTTTCCAGTAACTCAGAAAACGGTCAGCCCTGGGACCCGGTTTATTTTAGAGAGGACAGAAAATGTGATTCGAACAACAAAGAGAACAGATCTTTTCTAAGTATTCTATTTGCCCTCTGCAACATGGTAGCCACTAGATGCAGGGGGCTGGCTCCATTTCAATTTGTTTTCATTACTACTAAATACAGTTTTCAAAATACAGCTCCTTCATCACACATGAAGTGTTCAATAGTCACCTTGAACTCAGCTACTCCTGGATTAGTGCAGACGCCAGCAAACATTTCTGTCATCCCAGAGAGCTACTGGACTACCCTCGATAGGCTGCGTGCCCACTTCAGCTTCGTGTACCCGTCTTACTTCAGTTTACCCAGCACAACACTCGCTGATCACAAAGCACGATGGTATTTTTAGTGACATCACAGAGACAAACCACTGTGCCTTGAAGAGATGTAAAGGTTACCAGGTAGAAAAGGGAAACATACTCAGAATGGCTCAATATTTATTGCTTTGCAGGGTCACAAGGCCAACCATGATGGAGGTCTGCAAGACTCATGGGTCTCAACAGAAAGCAACTTCTGTTTAAACTAAAAGTCTGTAGGGCTTCTGGGTGCTGGGACAGAAGCACAGAGCAGCCGTGTGGGTGCAGGATGGTTATTGAATTCCAGACCTCTGAAAAAAATTATTTCAGGAAATTGTATAATCATGTAGCTATAGGACAAAAGTTTACCTATTTTTCACAGGGAGGTTCTGAAGGGGAAAACTAACACAAACAGCCACGTCTAAGCATATTGCTACCAACATTATCAAAACATCAACTTAAGTTTTCTTTTCCTAAGCAGGAGAATCGGGATAGTGGCCGAAAGATTGGGGACCAGACTGAAGGACAAGGGATGGGGGAGGTAGTTGTTCATACAGAGGGGATACAGATGCGACGCTGCAGCAGCAGGCGGTAGGGCGGCCGCCTGCACCCGCGGCAGGCACCGTGGCTGTGGGACAAGGGCCGCCTGCTCACCAGCCCCGGTCCCCTCTTCCCTTTAGCGGTTCCTCATGTTCTCATACCGCATCGCGGAAGCGTGTCCGCACGCTGTCACTCGCAAGTGCCACAACTGTAAGCAAGATGCGAGGGTGCATCATGCTTTTGCTTTGGGACTGTGAGTCTAAGACTCACCGAGTGCGGGGCTGGGGAAGAATATTCAAGCCATGCTCACATTGGCCTTTCAGGTTTATATTTTAATTGTAACTTATAAACTAGCACTTTAATTCCAATTACTTTATATGAGGTCATCAAGAACGTGATGGTTGTTAGCAAATAGACAGATGACCAGCAAAAGCAGTGCTGTGTGTCGAGCTCCATGGATATACCATCTTATGGACATCATTCGTGTTAGATAATCCCAAATGCACTGGCTTCCCGTAGAATACACTCAGCTTTCCAAGTATGTAGAGTAGAGGAAGAGAATTTTGACTGAACTGTGTTTTGACCAAACAGTCCAAGACTTACATAGATGTGGAGACAAAGGAATTCCCGTTCCGAATCCCACAGTCCATAAGGGAGCCACAGAGTATTAGCTGGTCCTCGTAAGACTTCTTGTCTCCTGCAATAACAGAAGTCTCTCTTTCGAGCTACATGTCACCACCTGAAATGGAACCTCATTTACCAGGATTCCACTAGCAGCTGTTGTGTCCTTGTGCCTAAGTCTTAGCCATAAAGACATACAGAAGTCTATGCAGTGTCTGTCCTTAACTGACAGCTCCTTTAGTTTCACTTCCCCTCTGACTGGCAATGAGGCTTTGGCGTGGAATCATCTCGACTGTGCAGAAAGTAGACACAGAGGGAATGGGGGAGTCAGCTCAGAGAAGCCCGGGTCTGAGTGGCGTTGGCAGCACGTGTGAGAGAAGTAAATCCCGGTCTTCTTAAGCCATGTTATTCTGGGTCCCCTCTACTCAGCCCACATAATTGCCTCGGGAAATATATTGCTAGAAAAGGAGCTGACACGTATGTAGAGTTCGGTGTTATCATTGTTTAAGAATATTAGTGAAGGCCGGGTGTGGTGGCTCACACCTGCAGTCCCACCACTCGGGAAGCAGAGGCAGAACGACCAGCCTGGACTACAAAAGTGAGACCCTGTCTCAAAAAACAAACAAACAAACAAATTATATTAACTTAAAATTTCTTCAGTGTTAACTCCACTAAAACTGTTTAAGTCTATGTGAACAGTTACATGGTACAGTTTATTTTAAAGTTTGTCAAATTGAAAATATCTAATCTACATTCACAGGGAAAGCACAGCCTGGCCATTTTAAGGTACATGGTTAAGCAATACTTTTAAAAAGATGTTTCTTATCCATGTTACAATGATGTCACTTTGGGTTGACTTTTCCTGAAGAGATCTGACACCTTCCCAAGATTTCTCGAAGCTGCAAAGTGCTGTTTCCGTCTAGGGTAGAGCAGGCTCTAGCTGACGACCCATCTACATCTTGTACCCCTTTCGTAGGTATGTCTTTACTCTATGACTTCTTAATTTCCTCCTTCTCTAACACTGCATACCTACGCTATTCAGTAGAAAGGGTAAAAAGGTTATGGGGAAATCCAACAGGGCATTTCCAGACGTCCATTAGACTTTGCTGTTCTTCAAAAGCTTCTTAGCCATTTGTACTAACTTGACTGCCAGCTACCCTCCACTCTGCCAGGCTTTTACTTTCTCCTTACACTCAACTTCCTGGACAGAGAAGTTTGCTTTGCACATGGCTGGAGGATCTGGTGCGTGTCCTCAGGGTCACACCTTCCTTCCCCTAACATTTAATCATGTTATTTTCCTAAAAATGACCGTTCTTCCCCTAAAATGAACTTTGGTGTCTTCTGACTTTATTTGGACCCATCAGCAGTTCTCTCAGAGGAAATGAAATTTAATCTATCCCGTTCTGTGGTTAGGGAGTTACTTTTTTTGGTAGACAACCTCATAGCTTGAAGTTTAGGAAAATGTTATGATTTCTTAGCTTTTAAAAAAATTAAGATATGACCCAATTTAGTATATTCGTGTCTTAAGTTGTTATTACACCGTCTTGATATTTTTGCCTTTTCTCCAAGTGTAAATATGCCTGTCTCATCCCCTTGTGCTGTCTGTACTCTTGGAAGAATCAGTTCTGTGAGGGTGAGAGCAGGTCTTCAAGATATTGACCGAGTAACTCCAGTTCAGTCTTCCCACATGACCCGCATGCCCGGAAGTAGCTCTCTGTAATTCATCTGATTACCAGACGCCAACTGTGAATTTCCATCTCTTACGTTCAGTTTGTATTTGAATGCATTAATTATGGGCCCAGAATCTGCTTCTCTTTCAATCATTTCGCTGATGTATTCTACTTATTATTACCTATGTCTTCATAGTTTTCTCATGAAAAATGTTCTTCAACAAGCATTTGTTCTATCGGTTGTTTAAAAATATATTTAAAATATTCCATTCATTAATCTGTGGAGAAATACAATTAGTTTAATCCTAGCAGATCCCTGAGAATTCAAGGTTAGATGCAGGGAGCTTTTGTTTCCCATACTCGAGTTTTCTAGAGACACAGAATGAACAGAACTTGGAGTTCTGGCGTCCACCATACGGAAGGAAAGGGTGTCTTTTTCAAAAGAGAGGACGAGTCATTTATCCTGTCCGGGCACCTGCCCCACACTGCGGGGAGATCTTCCCACCCACGCAGGATCCCCACAGACACACCAGAGACCTGCTCCTCCTGCCCGTGGGCCCCGCTCCCTCCAGCCAAAGGGACACCTGGAACTACGCAGAGCAGAAACACGATCTTATTTGTTTAGTACCATCCTTTCCTGCCCTTCTAGTCAAAAGTAGATGTTTACCTAAGCAGGCCATGTTCTCATTGCAGCTTGATTGACTATACTTTTCTTTTTCACTTGCCCGCCACGGGGAAGAGAGAGATTTAAGATTCTATCACAAGGAAGACTTTGAACACTTTCCAAGGACAGCGGCATTGCCCTACTTCCCCCACACCGCTGCCACCCAGCAACCTGCGGCACTGTGGCTCCTGCGTACCTTCTTCATTCTAACATCTGAGATCTAGCTTTAAAGAACAGAGCAGCGTACAGGGCATATTCTGTTGTCAGGGTTCTAATAAACACTGAATTTTTAAGGGTCCTTTGTAAGATTTTATAAATGAATTCTTAAAATTAATTACTTAATTGATAATAGATATTCTCAACTATTTTCTTTCCAGCATAGTATTTAAAAAAAAAATTGACAAGTCCTTTGCCAAGAAATAGCCCTATGCTTCCTCTTGTATTTCTGGTGACTGGGACACCATCCTCTGTGCCTATAACCAGGGGCACCCCCTGTCAGTCTGCACTCAGTTGGGAGTAATCCACTGGGAATGCAAAAGCTGCTATCACTTAGTGTGTCTTGTGGACATGCCCATATATCTAACGCCACTTTTAAGACCAGCAACACCCGAGTTCTTTTGTACACTGTGCAGTTTGCTGAAGGCTTCCTAGGAAAGTCTTTGAGTGTTGAGTCCTAGGCAAGAGCTTATCTCACTTATGCCTTCTTCCTACAGACATGTTTATACTCTTCTATGGAATTTAGCTGACACTAACTCAGTTTCTCTGGAATTTCTATAGTTGTTTTGGTCCACTACGTAATTTGAACTTCCATTTTATGCTTTTCATGTTAATATTGTTAGAATTGTGCTGTGCTGGGAGTTTTCGTGATGTTGGATAGAGAACATAAAACTTTGGTTTGAATGTCGACGTACTGTTTACTATCTCTTTGGCTTTGCCCCAGTCCCCGTCCTGTCTGAACCTGTTTCTCGTGTTCACAGGGACAGTGGGCAGACGGTGCAGCTCAGTGGCAAAGCACTTGCCAACCATGTACCAGCCTTCACCACTCAGCCCCAAGAAGGAAGAAAATCAGAAGTAAGATGAGAATAATCACTTTTCTGGGCTTTTAGCATGATTTTATATAGAAGTACAGCTTGCAGAATATTCTGTGAATGAATATTAACCATTATTATGTGACTTTTACTTTTACCTCTTCCAACATAAATGTCAATGGTACACTCAGTATGTATCGAAAGCTTACCAGTTCTGGGAATATACTGTGCACGCAAACAAACTCATTTACTTTGCTATTTTTCACAGATGCTGGAAAGGAATTTGGCATTCATGACCTGGAGACAAAAAAGTGTTGATGACATCGATGATAAGAGGCAAGATATCAGTATTTTTCACACTAGTTCTTCCTGCCCCAATTCCAAACATAAAGAAGATTTCAACGTGCTTGTAAACATAGTGATCTGTTTTTCATAACAGGAACCGTAAACTGAGAAAAATGGAAATCTTTTAAAAGGGAAGTAATAATGTCTGCCATTGCTCCGGAGAGAGACTCTCTCAATTTTCCAAGTCTCTAAGAAAAGTTTCCCCTTCTTCCAAAGAATACTGTCTCTGTTCACTAAGAATTCTTGGTATACAAATATCCTGGGAAAGATGTTTGGGTCAAAGGTGACTGGTAGTTTGCTGATAAGACCTTGCAGAAAGGTGAGAGGCCTATCAGAAGTTGGCTTCCAGCACATGATGTGTGCTATATCATGAAAAGACAATTCTAAGGGCCAGGGATATAGCTCAGTGGTTCCGGCGCCTGTCTTGCAAGCGCAAGGACCCGGGTTCGATTCCCCGGTAACCACATAACAATACTGGGTGTGGAGACTCACCCCAGAAGCAACCAGTACCACATACCACAGTGCCGGGCGTGGTGGCTCACGCCTGTCATCCCAGCACTCGAGAGGCAGAGGCAGGAGGATTGCTGTGATGTGAGTTTGAGGCTGAGCTCATGGCCAGCCTGAACTACCAAGTGAGACCCTGTCTCAAAAATCCTAAAAAAGTGCTCAAAATTAAAAGAAAGCTTAAATATAATAGAAAAATGGAAGATATAAAATATTTAAAATGGAACTTCCAGAGGTGAAAGATATAAAATACCTCAAGTTATAAGAACACCTCCAGGGATGAAAGCAGGTTGCAAACTGTGCAATAAATTACTTCTGAACTTACGTCCTCATGAAACAGAGGAGGAGAAAAAGAGCTAAATTTTTTTTAACAAAACCTCTGTGAACTGTGGCACACTACCCGTGTCAAGTCTTAGGTAATATATGTAATGGACACTGAAAAGGAGAAGATACATTGTTTCTTTGAATTTGTGAAATGTGATAAAAACTGTAAACTCACAGATCTAAGAAAGCTCAACATAGGAATTTTGAAAACTAGAGATAAATAAAATTAAAATTGATAAGAAAAATTTTAAAATAACAAAGAAAAAGAATTATTGCATGTTTAGTCTGAAACCATGTAAGACAAAGAAAATAGATTGACATTTTTAAAGTAACAAAAAATAAAAGTCACCCTAGAATTCTACCTCTGGTAACAGTATAGTTTGAAAATTAGAGATGAAATGATTTTTTTAAAAATTTGAATCTTTATACATTATATATACACATCATGATCACACTTAACATTGAGAATTTGTACCAGTATACATACGACATGGTTTAATTCTCATTTTTTCCCATTCTCCTACTCAATTTACAACCCTTACCCCTATATACATAAGCTTTCTTTCCTTTTTTTACCATCACATTTTTCTTTCCCCTCATTACTTACCCCTAAAATCCTCATTTTCCTTTGAATGTGCTCTATTTCACAAGAGGTGAAATAATTAATTTTCCATGTTATAGAAATGGAGCAGTGTCACTCCCAAGAGACCTATAGTATAAGATATATGAGATAAATCATGTCACACAGAAGCAAAATTGCATCAACTAAATTTTTTTTTTTTTTGAGATAGAGTCTCATTTTGTAGTTCAGGCTGGCCTTGAGCTCACTATTTAGCCCTGGAGAGCCTGGAACTCACAGTAATCTTCCTGCCTCCCCAGTGATGGCATTAGACATGAGCCACCATGCCTAGCACTGTGGTATATGGTACTGATTGCTGGTGGGCATGAGTTACCACACTTGGCACTGTTGTATGTGGTTACAGGGACTGAGCCCAGTGCCCTTGGGCTTGCAAGGCAGGTGCTGGAACCACTGAGCTAAATCCCTGGCCCTCAACTAAATATTTACATCTAATAAATAAAGGAGCAGTGGAAACAGTAAATAAGGGAACACGTATTTTCTAAAAACTCTGATATCAACTGCATTCCTTCAAGAAAACATATTAACAAGGAATTACACCATTTATAGACACGAGTAAACTGTACAACCCATCATGAACACGATAGAAAAAGAATAAGCAGATTTACATTATTGTGAGGTTGTCACATTACAGATGATGTGGAATAATATAAGTTGGAGAGACAGTGGCATGAGTTTTCTAAAAATTAATTTTGTAAAAAACCAAAATAAACAAAATATATTAACTGTGTAGGCCCTAAAGCAATTAGTAAAAAGCAAAACAAAGTTGCACAGATAGTAAGTGCAGTACATATAAAAATTATTCAATAAATTCAAAAGGAGGAGGGAGGGAAAAGAAGCTGAGACCAGATAAGTTTGTACTGACTAGTAAGATGGTACATTTGAATATGAACATATGCATAAGCATGTTAGACATAAGCCTTAAAAATTAGTCTTTTAAAAGCTTCTATTTTAGACATGGTGAGACTGAATAAAAACTAAGATCCAATCATACATTGCTTGGTAGATCTTTAGGTAGAAAGATGTAATAGCTTAAAAGGAGAGTCAAAAATGTATAACAGTCATTGTACAATAGCTAGAATGATCATATTAACACCAGAAAAAGTAGTGTTTGGAACAGGGAATAGCATATCGAAAGAAACATATGAGCACGATGAGGAAAGTAATTCAAAAGTCATAACAAGTAAACAGTTGTTAAACTGTTAAACAGTAACCTGTCTCACAACCCATTATTATGCTTTAAATAGATGCAACAATAACCAACCAGAAAGGCTAAAGAGATAAATGTGCAATCATCCACAATAAAGGTGGAAAATGCTAAGAAGACAGAAGCACTGCACAACACAGCCAGCCATGTTTTACTCAACTGACATTCCTGGGATATTGTATTCAACAACTGCAAAATATGCGCCCCTTTAAAGTACACCTGGGTGACTCTGAAACAAATCTCAGCACATGCACAGGACTGACACTTGCCAGTCTGTTCTCTCATCTGTATGAAATCACATTAGGTACGAAAGCAGAACAGTATCTGCAATAACAAGATATTCTGAAATTTAAAAACACTCGTATTAAATACATGTCTTAATTACTTTTCTCTTGTTGCTGAGACAAAATACCCAACACCCCAAAGATAAAGGGTGCAAGGTTTATTTGACTTACAGTCTGTAAATGTTTCAGACCATCGTCAGCTGGCTGCAAGGCACAGTGGCTTGACTGAAGGGCAACACAAGAGAAGCAGTTCACGGTGGGCAGAAGGCAGCAAAGCAGCCAGGGCGACCGCAGCTCCGTCCCTTACGTCTTATCCAGGATACTTAGGGCAGGCAGCACTCACATCCTTAATCCCAGGGCCATCGAGCTTAGCACTGTGCGATGAGTCAACCCCATGTCACTCACGCTAGACCCAGCCACTTCTGAAAAAGCCCCACCTGTGAGAGCAGGAGCCTTTGGGAGGCATCTAGAAACAAGCCAGAAAAAAGGAAGGACCAGAAGCAAAAAGAAACCACAAAGATAAGGAGAAAACGCATGCATCGAGTGAAAGCAAAATACTGCATAGCTAAATCTGTGTGATGTTTCAGCCGTAGAGAGAGGGACACTTACTGTTTTAAATACACATAGTAGGAAAAGAAAGTTCTATGGAATTTGTATAAGCAGCAAGATAAAGAACAAGTGTAATGTAGAAGAAAGTATATGGTAGAGATAAACAGAAATCAATAAAAGGACACACAATAGAGAAAAGAATAAAATAAAAGTTTTTAATAATATCCACTAAGTTGGTAACATATTAATAGGCTGATCAAGAAAGCAGAGGACCAGAAATTCTTACTGTAAGAAAAGAAATAAAGAGTATTTGCTACATATCTTACAGATTTCCAAAATTATTAGACTGGATCCACCTGACAAGGTAATACACACCTGTAATCCCAGCAGTTGGGAGGGTGAGGCAGGAGGATCGCTAGCCTGGGCTACACCGTCAGCTCAAGGCTCCTCTGAACTGCACAAGACACTGAATGACAACAAACAGAAGTGGAAGCTTGTGATCCTTTATGAGACATAAAACGCATCTGGTGCACAGTATCCCCCCTCTGCCATTGAAAAACATCCTGGATAATCTGCAAAATAAGGAAAACAAAATGCCACACTTACATAACACACTTACTACCAGAAACTGGAGTCCTTTCAGACCCAACAAATTGGAATGATTTCACTTCCATGAAGTGAAAAGAACCAGGACACAAGTTGTTTCCGGCCTGGCAGAGACGGAGGACCAGAGAAGACATCTTTGAAATCAGCGAGATCAAAAACCGTAAGTGACTTCTCAAGGCGGAGTGTGCGACAGTGTTTGCAGTAGCTGTCAGTGTGCACAAGGCATGAAGGAGGTTTCCACGCACATGCTCACAGGTTGGCCTGCGGATTTCTACTGAGCGACAGGAGGTAGAGCAAGGGACAGGCTCCCCCACAAAGCACTGAGGAAGGTGGTCACTCAGTGCTGTGCAAGTCTGTGGGTTACTGATTCTGCTACCCCCAGAACAAGTTTCACTCTTTCCTTAGATCTGTCTGTATCTTCCAGCCATTCTTCTTCTATATTTTAGTCTAACCTAATTTCTTTTCTTTTCTTTTTTGAGACAGGGTCTCACTTTGTAGTTCAGGCTGGCCCTGAGCTCAGCCTCCAACTCACAGCAATTCTCCTGCCTCTGCCTCCCGAGTGCTGGGATTACAGGCATAAGCCACTGCACCTGGCACTGTGGTATGTGGTACTGATTGCCTGTGAGTGTGAGTCTCCATGCCCAGTACTGTTCTATGTAGTTACCGGGGGTTGCTTGCAAGACAGGCGCCGGAATCACTGAGCTAAATCCCTGGCCCCTAGTCTAACTTAGTGTCAATTTATACAACACTTAACTGAACATATTGAATTTCTCTTCCATACTGTCAGAAGCTCCAGGGCAGTGGATCCATCAAATTCACCTTTCCATTCTTGTCTAGGAATAACAGATTCTTTAAATGATGAATGCAGAGTGAATGAGTGGATAAGGAAAGACGTCAGCCCTGCTGGACTATGAAGCTGTGTAGAGATTGGGAGGGAGTCTTTCACATCTGAAGAAAAAAATCTGCACAGAGCCTCGGAGAAATGAAACCCATGGAGCAGTGTAGGAAATAAAAGTTTACAAAGCTGGTGATGGACAGGACATAAAGAATACAACATGACCGAGTGTGCAGCAGCAAGGATTCAAAACGTCCGAGACGATGGAGGTGCATCTCAAAGAGTTGTATCTGAAACTTCTTTGCTCTTCCAGAACATGTCCCAGAGTTCTAGCCCTCTTATAAACTAATCAACAAAACCATTCCTTCCTTTAAGAGCTGTTATTTGCATATTACACCAACCAAAATTTACTAACCGTAAAATTCCTGAATCAGAGGGTGAGTATTCCAAAGATATATTATTTCAATTGTGGTAGAAATTGACATCCCTTCTCACTGTAGATGGAGAGCAGAATGTATCTGGTTTTCTTCTTTTTCTGGACACCAACTCCTCCAGATGTGCCTGGAATTTT
>PVIR01024839.1:0-26264 GCA_004026965.1 Petromus typicus | reverse complement strand
TATTGAAAAATAGTTAAGTTGGGAAATATTATACTACATGTATTTTATCACAATCAAAAAATAAATAAAAGAAGAAAAGAAAATCCAAGCATCAACATCACACTTGATAGTAAAATAATGTTTTCGCCCTAGGACTAAGAAAAAATCAAGAATGTCATTCTCATCATTTCTGTCTGCCATTGTACTAGAAATCTGAACCAGTATAGTAAGTTAATAAAACTAAAAGTCATAATAAAAAAGGAAGACATCTTTATTCACAAATATACATATAAAATGTCCCAAGGAATTTATTCTTAAGTTACTAGAACTAGTAAACAAGTTTAACAATATTACAACATACAAACTCAATATACAAAAATTAATTGCATTTCTATGTACCAGTAACAATTAGAATAAATTTTAGAACAATATAATTTATTATAGAATTAAAAACAAGATACTTAGCAATAAGTTTAAAGAAAGATGTAAAAGATCTTAATGCTAAAAATTTTTAAATATTAATTAAAACACTAAATTCTTAGGTTTTGTTTAAAAAATGAAAAACTGATTCTAAATAATATAAAAATGAAAAAAGTAAGTTAAAATAACTGAAAAAGAAGAAGAGTTGGAGAACTAAGCCTACCTAATTTCAAGATTTATCAAGAAATCATGCTTATAAAATGATAGAAAAATAACTGAAAGAGATACAAAGTCCATAGACAGACACATACAAATTGTTTTTCACCAAGAACATCAAAATATATAATAAGGGAAGTCTTTTCAACAAATACTGACAGAATAAATGAATATTCACATAAAAACACTGATTCTTCATAATACACAAAAATTAAGGCAAAGTACAGACATAAGTATAAATAATATTATAAAACTAATAGAAAATAATACCACAAATTTTTATATTTCTAGATTTTAAATGTATAAATTTCTAAATAACAACATTATAAAACTAATAGAAAAATACAGAACATCTGTCTGTGTAATCTTAGGTAAAGCCAAGGTTTCTCAAGGAAGACAGAAAGCATTAATCATAAATTCAAAACTTTAGTTTTCATGAAAAGGTTTTTTAAAAGTCCTGATCATCATACAACATTTTAAAAATTATATGCTGGAACTCAATAAAGGGAGAAAAAAAGTATGTGTTGGGCTTAATAGTGCATGTTTGTGTATCCCAGCACTTGGGAGGCTGAGGCAGGATGATCACTTGGAGTTCAAAGCTAGCCTATGGTATGTATTAAGTTGAAGACCAGACTGAACTACATGAAACTGTCTCAAAAAAAAAAAAAAAAAGGTTTAGAAGAGAAAGCCATAAACTAGAAGAAAACACAACACATATTTGATGAAGAGCTTGCATCAAAAACAAAAATGCGGGGCCGGGGATTTAGCTCAGTGGTTCTGGCGCCTGTCTTGCAAGCACAAGGACCAGGTTCAATCCCGTTAACCACATACAATATGGGGTGTGGAGACTCACACCCAGCAGCAGTCAGTACCATATACCACAGTGCCCGGCATGGTGGCTCACCCCTGTCATCCCAGCACTCGGGAGGCAGAGGCAGGAGGATTGCTATGATGTGAGTTTGAGGCTGAGCTCAGGGCCAGCCTGAACCACGAAGCGAGACCCTGTCTCAAAAAAAAAAAAAAAAAGCCTACAAAGTAATAAATGACCAAAGAGCATTTTTTAATGGCCAAGTCTTAAGCACTTTAAAAAGATGGTATATATAAATAAACAAAAAGAAAAGGAAAATATGATCAACTTATTCACCAAGGGAATGCAAATTATAACCTCATCAATCTCATTACAAAATGCTCACTAGAATGACTAAAATTAAAGACTGATAATATTAAATGTTTGCACATGTTATCAAATGTTTAGAACTCACATACTTCTAGAACTACAAAATGAGTAAAGATTTTGGAAAAGTGACAACTTTATAAAAAACTTCACATGCCTCTACTGTATAAGCCAATAATTGCTAGGTATGTCTTAGAAAAATAAAAATGTATCTATAAAAATCTTATATGAGAAATTGTGTAGCGGATTATTATTAATAGCTGAAAACAAGAAACTGCCAGGTGTTAACAGGTGAACAGATAATGACTGTCACACAGTCAATGAAGTACCACTCAGTAATTAAAGAAAAAAATATCAACACTTGATTCATGGAGTACACCTCACACAATTGTGCTGAAAAAGAGCACAAAAGAGGGCATCTATCTATGACACTGGAATAGGTAAAACCAATCAATCACAACAGAAATTGAGGTTATTTCTTCTTAGGGTAGAGCAGTGGAATAAACTAGGAAAAGCAAAAAAAAAAACAAAAACAAAAACTTTCTGAAAGGATGAACACGTTCTTACCTTAATGAAGTGTGGATTACAAGGGTGCACACCTTTGTGAAAACTGCCTGAATGTTATAATTTAGATCTGTGTGTTTTGTTGTATATAATCCATTCTTCAATTTTAAAAAGATAAAAAGGACACAGGCTTTGGATCACACAGTTCAGTTCTGCCACTTACCAGCTGTGTGACTCTGGCCAAGTGTTAAACTGTTAGACTCCTCATCTGTAAAAGAGAGAGAACAAAAGCTGAGATGACCTCATCAAGCAACCAGGAAGAGCAAATAATGTTTTATGGACTTCTGCATACTCTTAAGTGCTCAATGAATATTAACCCCCCAAGAAAGTTAGAAATCTGTATTCCAGCAAAGGAGAAAGATGTAGACTGACTATAATAGCAATTCACATATACAATAGTATATTGAATTTTTAATAACAATCCGTAACAGGACTTATTATTGTTTTATAGATGATGAAACTGTGCTTCACAGATTGCCTATGGTCATTAGGTAGGTCAACTGTCAAATCAGGATCCAAACATCAAATTTTTCCCATTGTCCCACAAAGCAGGCATTTCAGTAGGGTTACTTGCAGTAACTAACCCTGTAGCTGCCAGGACAGCCCAGTTCACATGAAAAGCTACTGCCAGGTCCCTTCATTCTTGATAGTCCAGCTCAGCCTCCTAGCACTGAAAAGGAGGCCAATTCTGATTAGCAAGTGAAATACAGCTCCAAGTAGAACCCCAAAAATGCTACTGGAGGCTTTTATTCTGTTCTTGGGCTGCTACTTGAAACCACTAATGTCCCTTAGAGAATTAATTTCAAGAGAGAATTCAGAATCCAAAATTTGCACTCTAAGAGGCAAACTAGGGTTTGAGTGGTTGCATCTGGCAGAACAGTTTTGGAAATACCAGCTGAAATGAGAATCAAAGTTTTTTTTTTTAATATTTATCTCTTTTTTTCTAAATGAACAGTCCTTATAAAAAATTAAGTTATAGAGATATGACTTACTCTGTAATTCTATTTTTTCCAATTAATAATTTAGAGAGGCCAGGGATTTAGAGCTCAGTGGCACCTCACTGGCCTTGTAACATGCTTTTAAACATCATACAAGTAGGTCAAGACACACCAACTCATCAAACTATACTCAATAAATGGGATACTGAACTCACAGATTAAAAAAAAAATATATATATATATATATATATATATATGCGCTGTATTTTCATTTTGTATCTTACTATTCTATGGTTTAATCTTTTACTCTGCTTTCTAGTGCAGCACATTCACTTTTGCTTCACAGTGACTATCAGTATCCTCCCAAGAGATTCTTTTTTTCAGATTTATATGCACAAAGAAACTTGACCTAAAAACAGTAACTTTAGGTAGAAAGGCTAAAGCATGCCTAGAGAAGGAATTTAAAGATTTGTTTGGAGAGCTGGGCAGACTTGGTACAACTGCTATAACCTATCTGGACTCAGAGTTTCTTTTCATTCCTTAGTCATCCATAACAAATCTCCAGATTTAGATGTTCAAGTATTCCCTGCACCAACCAGAGATAGTGGTGTATGTCCATGGCTATCCCAGGGCCTTTGAATGCAACTATCTTTTCATCAACTGTAAACAAGTGCTAAAGTCTTGGCTCCACAGAGTTCCTACAAGTCAGGATACACTCTGAAACACAGGCAAAGGTCAAGGGAATGAGAATTCCACCTAAGCTCTGGATCTCATATCACCCTCACCCTACTCAAAAGAATCCTTATCATAAGGGGAGCACCCAGTAAAAGCCACATTCAGGAGATGTCACACAGAAGATTCAGCTGAAGCTTCGGAAGCACGCTCCTAGAACTGTTATGAATACAAAGTATGTAAATCAGGAACAGAAATGTGAAGAAAAGGTGACATAAGGAAGAAAAATCAGAGATTTGTGAATTATTTTAATACGCATCAAGAAAGAACCTGCCTGGGGGCCGGGGAGTTAGCTCAGTGGTTCCAGCGCCTGTCTTGCAAGCTCAAGGGCCTGGGTTCGATTCCCCGGTAACCACATAACAATACTGGGTGTGGAGACCCACACCCAGCAGCAACCAGTACCACATACCACAGTGCCGGGCGTGGTGGCTCACGCCTATAATCCCAGCACTCGGGAGGCAGAGGCAGGAGGATTGTGATGTGAGTTTGAGGCTGAGCTCAGGGCCAGCCTGAACTACAAAGCGAGACCCTGTCTCAAAAAACCTAAAAAAAAAAAAAAAGAAAAGAAAGAAAGAACCTGCCTAATAACTGACATAATAATCTTGAACTTGAGAAGAAATCTCTTTGATTACTTATTCCACTTTTGTCCAAATCATGTAAATATATGCAAAAGATGCCCAAATGACACTTAAAAAGAGCCTTCATTCATTCTTTTATGCATAAAAAGCCTCACTATCTATGCTACAAATGATGACAATGCCTTAAAATTCTCCTACTATTGTCAGCACTGAAGATTTCAAAATCAAGTAAGCCACCAACTGGACAGATTAGTTAAATAGGGGATCTGAAGTCATATTTCACTATGACTTTAGAGTAAGTCATTTAATCCTTCAAATCTCACAGTTCTCATTTGTAAACAGAAATAGTCTCAATTTTAAAATGCATGCAAAGCACTTTGTGTGTTACAAAATAATAACCAGCTATCATCACTATACTGTGGTAAAAGCCACTATACAGGGCCAGGGATTAAGCTCAGTGGTTCCAGCTCAGTGGTCCCAGCACTGCCTTGCAAGCACAAGGTCCCAAGTTCGATCCCCGGTAACTACATACAACAATGCCAGGCATGGTAACTCCTGCTTACCAGCAATCAGTACCACATACCACATTGCTGGGCGTGGTGGCTACCTGTAATCTCAGCACTTGGAAGGCAGAGGCAGGATTGCTGTGAGGACTGCCTGGGCTACACAGTGAGCTTAGAGCCAGCTTGAACTATAAAGTGAGACTCTGTCTTAAAAAAAAAAAAAAGCCTCGGGCCGGGGAGTTAGCTCAGTGGTTCCGGCGCCTGTCTCGCAAGCGCAAGGACCCGGGTTCAATTCCTCGGTAACCACATAACAATACTGGGTGTGGAGACTTGTGATGTGAGTTTGAGGCTGAGCTCAGGGCCAGCCTGAACCACAAAGCGAGACCCTGTCTCCAAAAACCTAAAAAAAAAAAAAAAACCTAAAAAAAAAAGCCACTCTACAAAGTTAAATTTGAAGTTAGGTATTTTATAAATAATACAAATCTTCTCACAACTACTGAATATAAGAAATGTGCCTTGTACACACGAAAATGGCAACTCCCTTTTCTTTCTCAATCTCTAATATTCCCCCTTAAACTCATTCTTTGCACATAATACTGTCCTTGAACCTACATGAATTGCTTTCTCACATCAAAAACAGCAACATGCACCATGTCAACCAGAACCATTAGGACAGAGACAGAATACTGGATTTCTGGGCAGATCCTATCATAACTATATGGCTGTATGGGCAAAAAGTGTCCAAGGAGGGGCCGGGGAGTTAGCTCAGTGGTTCGTCTCGCAAGCGCAAGGACCCGGGTTGGATTCCCCGGTAACCACATAACAATACTGGGTGTGGAGACCCACACCCAGCAGCAACCAGTACCACATACCACAGTGCCGGGCGTGGTGGCTCACGCCTGTAATCCCAGCACTTGGGAGGCAGAGGCAGGAGGATTGTGATATGAGTTTGAGGCTGAGCTCAGGGCCAGCCTGAACCACAAAGCCAGACCCTGTCTCCAAAAACCTAAAAAAAAAAAAGTGTCCAAGGAAGACTGACTCCTGGAGATACTTACAGTTGAATGTAAAGCCAGTGCCAGTTAGTAGTGACACACTATCCTAACACAAAGCTATTTTTTATCTTGCCATCACCCACAGATCCCTGCCTAATGGAAATTTACCAGTATAGCATAACTTAAACTGTCAGTCTCCCTTAGAATGCATTGTTAGATCTTGCCATTAAACGATAAAAAAGTACATAACCTGTGTATTTGTATTTACAGAGCAGAGTGTTAACTTCCTTTTTTTTTTTTTTTTCTGAGACAGGGTCTCGCTTTTGTGGTTCAGGCTGGCCCTGAGCTCAGCCTCAAACTCACATTACAGCAATCCTCCTGCCTCTGCCTCCCAAGTGCTGGGATTACAGGCATGAACCACAATGCCGGGCACTGTGGTATATGGTACTGATTGCTGCTGGGCTTGAGTCTCCACACCCAGCGTTGTATGTGGTTACTAGAGGATCGAATCCAGGCCCTTGCACTTGCAAGACAGGCGCCAGAACCACTGAGCTAAATCCCCCGGCTGAGTGTTAACTTCTTTAACCAACTAAGAGGTTAAATAAATGAGTTAGCAGAGGTCATTTGGGAAGTTACCTGCTGCTGGTGGGGAAAGGACAAACCTCGTAATAGTTAACCAGATAGTAAAGAACAATCTTTGCCAAAATGGTCATCAGTACATGAGCTCTGTTCCTGTGACTGAACTGTCTACTTGAAGTAATAATTTATGTAATGTTAAGATCTGGAAAAATTCCTGTCATTAATAAAATGCAGTAACAATAACCCATTAGCACAAACCTGGAAATTTCAACATTCCACTGCATAAGTGAAAGTAGCATACATTTAACAGTATTTAAGCAGGGGATAGCAGCACATGCCTATAATTCCCAGTACTTTGGGAGGATGAAGCCAGGAGAATTTCAAATTTAACCCCAGCTGGACAATTTAGCAACTTAAACTTTGTGTGAAGGTCTTGAATTCAATCCCCAACACCTCCAAAGAAAGAAAAAGGGGGGAAAGTGTGCCATTTGTTAAGCATTATTTTATTTGAAACCTTTTAAATATTGGTACAGCTAAGCCTTACAGCAGCCCTAATAAAATAGAAATAAACTTTTATTATACCCATTTTATAGATGAGAAACCTAAGACACAAAAAGATTAAATAACTACTCTCACAGAGTTCATAAATATTAAAGCCACACTGTGCCCAAGCAATCATGACCCAAAGTTCACATTCTTAATTCACAAGTTTTCACCTATGTAAAAAACTAAAACACTGGGTCAAAATGCAGATGAAAAATTCAGAAACACTGTGATTTAGCTCAAGGGATATCTCACCTACCCAGGAAGCACAAAGACCGAGTGTGAGCCCCGAAAACTTAGAACAAACATGTTCCCTGTGGGCATTATTTAGAATG
The DNA here is from genome assembly GCA_004026965.1 of Petromus typicus. Taxonomy (NCBI): domain Eukaryota; kingdom Metazoa; phylum Chordata; class Mammalia; order Rodentia; family Petromuridae; genus Petromus; species Petromus typicus. The sequence goes on along the minus strand of PVIR01024839.1, from coordinate 18,711 downwards.
CAGAAACCTAAATTCTCAAGAATAGGAGAACAGTTACATATAATTCCCAACTATGTAAAAGACAAACTCAAACACAAACAGGAAAAGCATGTCGTCAAATAAGATATAGTGGTTATTTCTAGATGATACAATGAAGGTTGGTATTTGTCTGTCAGTGTTTTCCCCAATGAACATATATGATTCTACTACTAGGTTAAACAAATGCAATTTTTTGTTTGTTTTTTGGAGACAGGGTCTCGCTTTGTAGGTCAGGTGGTCCTGAGCTCACTAGGCAAACCTCAAATTCACAGCAATCCTCCTGCCTCTGCCTCATGAGCCTCTGCCTCATGATTGCAGATGGGCATAAGTGACCACGCCTGGCATTGTGGTATGTTGTTACCAAGGATCAAACTTGGGACCTTGCACTTGCAAGGCAGATGCCAGAACCACTGAGCTAAATCCTTGACCCTCAGTTTGTTTTAATTAAGCAGCATCAGAGCCCTCAACCAATCAGGGTGGGAGAATAACAGCTAAAAATCTCCTAACTACTCTAACTTCAAATAATTTTCCTTGAGATAGTAGCCTCTGAACATCAGGCAACACAGCACATACAGGAATGTTCATCTTCAACTCTGGAAACAGAACTGGAGCTGAATGTTTTCAATTTTGGTCTGTTTATGCTCAAGGTGGTTATTTTAGGATATTAGAAGAAATAGACTTTATTATATCTAGGCCAAAAATTTAAAAATAACAGCTGAAATAGGTAAGAGACAAAAGTTCAATGGGAGAGAAGAACAGCTGTTGCTAATCTATTTACCCTTTGACCCCCTATCTGCCCAATAACTGAACGGTACCAATTGTTTCCCTGTATTATGTGCTGTTTACAATCTCTAAGAGGCATGAAAGGAATTAATAATTTAAACTAGAAAGCTGACAGCCTTTATTGGGGAGCCCCTTGTCTGTGGGACAGAAATCAGAGCAAGAGCCATCCTGAAGTCACAGGTCCTTTTACTGTTCCTGTTTTATAGCCTCATTGGCCCCTAAACATAAATCAATTATTTCTCCTGTTTTAAGCAACAATGACGTCTATTCTTTAACTTCCCTTGTATCAAGTCAGTCCTTGTTCTACTGACTTTTACAACTACACGGTAAACATGATGGCTGAGGGAAAAATTCAAGGAGCAGGGCAGACTAGGGTTATTTGGAAACAGAAACATAGAAAGGTTATGCTGTTTTGAACTTCTCTTGACCTTTGGCTGCCCTTAGCTTATGCTAACAGGCACGGTATAGGGGATCTTCTTGTAGAAATGAACTTAGCCTGAACCTGTGCCATAACATTGGACTCCAGAAGCCCAGTAATCATAGGAAGACAGCCAGAGTGTGAACAGCTGCCTGTATTCTAAGCATAGCTGCTCTACAAAAGAAAAGATGAAAAAGGTCATCTGAATTGGACAAAAGTCATCTTTCCTTAACTAGCCCCAATATATCCCACCGGTTCTTTCCAATCTACTATCTGCAACCACTGCCAAGCACAAGTAGAAATTAACAGGAAAGGTATTACCTATTACAAAATAAGCAAGTGTGAGCAGGATTCCCCTACAAGGAATGTGGGAGGAGAGAACACTGGGCTTTCAAATTCCAAAGATACAATTAGGAAAAATTCCTATTCCTCGCAATCTAATCTGCAAATGCCATAAAGTAACATAGGACATGTTAAAACAGAAATGTAGCATCAAAAACCAGAACTGACTTAACACAATGCACATCTCATTCTCAATCTTTGGGCTCCTATACTATATCCTCATAGTACTAAGTGCATCCATTTGAATTCCAAAAAAGGACGTGTAGAGCCAGATGCCTATCATCCTAGCACTTGAGAAGTTAAGGTAAGAGTATTGCCACAAATTTGAGGCCAGCCTGGGCTACACATACACAGCAAGTTCAAAACCAGCCTGGCCAACACAGTGAAATTTTGTCTCAAAAAAAAAGGACCCCAAGACTTGTACAAACTGAGATGTTAAATCTTTGCTTTTTGCCTGCTTATTATTGTAATCATCAAAATTTTTATGTATTTCTTTAGAGAGTAAAGATAAAAACACTTTGAAAAAGTATTACAATTTTTAATGTTTTTTGGTATCAAGAATTGATCTCAGGACCTTGTACTTGCCAGCCAGGCACTGTGCCACTGAGCTACATCTCTGTCCAAATTTTTACTTTTCTTTCCTTTTTTTTTTTTTAGTTTTTTTGAGACAGGGTCTCACTTTGTACTTCAGGCTGGCCCTAAACTTACTGTGCAGCCCAGGCTAGTCTTGAATTCACAGCAATCCTTTTGCCTCTGCCTCCCCAGTGCTGGTATTACAAGTGTGAACCACGATGCCTAGCTCCAACTTTTTACTTTTTTTTTTTTTTTTTTTTTTTTTTTTTTTTTTTTTTTTTTTTTTTTGGCAGTATCTGGGATCAATGAGCCCTTGTGCTTCCAAAGTAGGTGTGCTACCACTTGAGCTAAATCCCCAGGCCCAACTTTTACTTTTAAAAGTGTAAAAAAATCAAAGTTAAAAATGTTAACTTCACAAAGATAAAAATGTAAGAAGTACTGAGAATATTACCCAGTACACTAAATACTTTTTTTTTTTTTTTTGGTGATGCTGGCGATTGAACCCAGGATCTTGCATATGCCAGATAAGTGCTATACCCTTGAGCTACACCCCAATTCATTAAGGTACAATTTTTTTCTTAAAAGATGATTCTTTGGTGACTTCCATTCTATACTGACATATGAAACTATGCCCACTTGTATGGAATGGAGAGTTATGTACCTCATCATTGAGATTCTACACATAAACATTAAATAGCCTAGATTACTTGGCCCAATAAGCAGAATAATTCAACTTTTATGAAACTATCAGAAGCCTTAATAGCAAATGCTATGCTCAATTTTAAGTTGCTGCTAAGTATATAAAGAGAATAAGCTTGAGTACTATGTTAAATTCAAACTCTGAAAAGCATTATCATTTAACTAGACCTTGACAGGGTCACTCTTCTACCTTAACCCTAAAGAATGTTGATGCAGGACCTGAGATTTAGCTCATCAGGGATTTAGCTCAGTGGTTCCAGAGCCTGCCTTGCAAGTGCAAGGTCCTAAATTTAATCCTCAATAACCACATTCCACAATGCTGGGTGTGGTGACTCATGCCCTCCACCAATCAGTAGGACATACCACAGTGCCAGAAGTGGTGGCTCATGCCTGTAATCCCAGCACTCGGGAGGCAGAGGAAGGAGGATTGCTGAGTTCAAGGCTGAGTTCAGGACCAGCCTGAACTACAAAGTGAGACCCTGTCTCAAAAAACTACACATACACACACCCACAGACACAAAATATTGGTGCAAATGATTTACAAATTAAACAGATAGCAAAGTTAATTAATTACAGATCTACAAACAATCATAATCCTTCTTTGGAATAAAGTGTCAAAACTAATCAGGTAGCTATGATATTATAATTTCTGCTGTTGCTTCTGGTTTCATAATAGGATGGAGGCCAAAGCAAGATTGGTACTAAGGAGAAATTTTTAGCAAATCAACTTTCTATAAATGGATAGATGTTGGCTACTAAGCAATATTAGGAAAAGAAAAAGAAAGCATATTATAAAATACAGACTACCATTCCTATAACTACAAGTTAAACTGAAATACAATCTTAATCAACTACCAAAAGGTTTTCAATGACACCTTAAATTATATATTTAGAAGCACACATACGCACTTGTTTCTTACCAACAAACAGTGGGGAACATTGAGAACTTACTAGTGCCTGGATCAAGCTCTGTCAATTCATCCTGACAGAAACCTAGAAAGAAAATAATAGGAAAAAAAGATTATGATTTATGGATTATTCCAAGCTGGGCCGCAGAGTTAGCTCAGTGGTTCCACTGCCTGCCTTGCAAGCACAAGGTCCCAAGTTCAATCCCTGGTACCAAAAAAAAAAAAAAGAATTACTCCAATCTGATTCCAAGTATGACTGATTAAGTATAATACCATGTAGTGGGAAAAAAATCAGACTCAGATATCAATTTGGGGAGCCTACACCTACAATTCAAGTAGCATACACCTACTATCCAAGTTTGAAGCCATAATAAATTCAAAGCCAGCCTGGAACACATAGCAAGGCCCTGATTTAAAAAAAAAAAAAAAAGGTCAGTATTGATTTGAATCCTAACACCAACAATTAGCTGTTATATATACCCTTCTCTAATTTTCCATTTCATCACCCTACTATATAAAAATGGAAGCAATAACAGCAATTACTACAGAATAGTAATGAAACAGATATCAATATAAAATGCTTACACATAGTGGGAACTCAAGTAATACCAAAATTAAAAGTAAGTATTCAAATGTTAATTGGATTAAAAATTTACAGAAAGGGTAGGGAATTTAGCTCAGTGGTTCTAGTGCCTGTCTTACAAGCGCAAGGGCCCAAGTTCGATTCCCTCGGTAACCACATACAATACTGGGCGTGGAGACTCATGCCCAGCAGCAACCAGTACCACACACCACAGTGCCAGGTGTGGTGGCTCACACCTGTAATCTCAGCACTCGGGAGGCAGAGGCACGAGGATTGCTGTGATGTGAGTTTCAGGCTGAGCTCAGGGCCAGCCTGAACTACAAAGCAAGACCCTGTCTCAAAAAAAAAAAAATTTTACAGAAAGAGCAGGGAACACAGCTCCATAGCAGAGTGTACGTGTAAGAGAACCTAGGTTTGATCTTAGGATCACCACAAAAAACAAGCCTCTTGGAGGAAGATTACAATTCCCTTAATATCTATCATGTTCTATTCTGAAAAAAAGCAAAAAAAATCAGAACTTATATATATACAGAGTAATTTTATTTAAAGTTTTCATAGAAGCCAAAATTTTTGCCCCACCTAAATAGACACAGTTTTTCCATTATTAAGTATACTGTTCAGGCTGAGAGTATAGTCCAGTGATAAAGAATACACTTAGCAAATACAAGGCCCTGGATTCAATCTTCGGCACTAAAATATTTTAAAAGTAAATATATTATTCAGGATGAAATAATAACTCTCAAAGGACACTTCATATCTAAAAACACTTAGCTACATTTGTCTGTGATACATGGCTATCACACTAGAAAAATCAATCACAATAAATGGTAAAGTAAGTTTTCTCTACACAATTGATCAAAGTTATTTTTTCCTAGAATGACTGTCTACTTTCTCTAGTTTTCTGTAAATTTTCAGATTACATATTTTCTCAGAAAAAACTTTCTCTGGCCTCCTTCACTCTTCTTTCACAAGCTCGATGCCCCAGTTAAAATTACATGTAATGCCAATGGTTGTTTCTTCATAGCCCTCATCAATACAGAATTATGTGATCAGAGTCTGACTTTTCCACAAGGGTATGGACCTAGCCTGTCTTGTTCATGCTGTATTCCTTTACTTCTCATCAAGTGCCTAGCACAGGTTAATAAACTGTTAAATATAAACAGTTCAACAATACAGCAAGCCTAGTACATATCTGTAATCCCATCTACTCAGAAGATTTAGATAAGAGGATCATAAATCTGAAACCAGCCTCATCATAATGAGACCCAGCCACAAAAAAACAAAAAAAGAGCTAGAGATACAGCACAGTGGTCAAGCACATGTGAAGCCCTGGGTCCAATCCTCAACATTGCAGATACTAATAATGAAGGGGAGGAGGAGAAAAAGAAGGAAGGAGATAAATAACTAGGACTATTGGGTTGACAGCCTCTTCAGTCATCAGAGCTGGGCAACCAGAAGCCAAAGCAGCAACTGGCAGCCATGCTGAATAGCGATTCAAGTAGCAAAGGATTCACACAGTTCTTAACGTCCTTTGCAATCCTGGACTGTTTAAACATACCACTCACCAAACATGCACATGCTTTCCTGACTTCCTATTTATCCCGCTTCCTCCACTTGGTTAAAAAAAAAACTGTTAATCCTTCAAGATCCAGCTCAATTATTAACCAGCACTATGAAACATGGAAAGCAGAAGAAGGCCCATCCAGTTCTTACCGAATGATAAATGAATGATCTAAACACCTGCCTCCCACAGTAGGTAAAAAGCTCTTCAAAAGTAAAGACTAGGCCTTGTCAGGCTGGAGATTTAGCTCAGTGGTTCCAGCATCTACCCTGCAAGCTCAAGGTCCTGAATTCAAACCCTAATACCAAAAAGAAAATGAAAAAAGACTGGGTCTTGCCAGCTATGGAACTGCTTCCAAGCTTAGATAATTAACTGTTGATGCACTGTGAAAAGTACTCAGATATAAGATGAGCTAAAAAGACAACCTAGCCTCTGGAGCCTCTGGATCAGAATCTAAGCAAAGATAGGCATAGAATCAGAAGATTCAAGACTAGCCTGGCCAGTTGTGTGGAAGGAGGTCTCAATGAAAAGACTGAATCCAAAACTTCAATTTTAAAGCTGCTGAAATGGCCGAGAAGCCTAAGAAGGCTCATCTCAGAGTAGCTTTAAGACATCTCCACATACAAGCAATGCAATCAGAAAAACCACAGAAAAATGCCAGATGTCTTATTCTAGTCAGGATGCTACAGCAAAAGACCATGGTGGCTTACAACTAACAGAAATTTATTTCTGCACACTGAGAAATAGCTCATCTTTACACGGATTGAACACTGAACATCCTACCAGAAGTAAAACAATATGCAAAACCTTAATATAGTATATACTGTCCTTTAAAAAAAAAGGATAAAAGCACAGAAAGGAGGATGTACTACATAATGGGGAAGTTAGATCTCTCCTAAGTTCCAACTCAAACTGCTTTTAATTCTTTTACCTGAAGAAAGTCACTTCCTATTCTGAGTCTTAAATCCTGGACAACAAATGAAAGGAGTGTATCAGAGGAATCAGAAAGAACAGTGCTAGTGTCTTTTCTACAAAGTAATAGTCCAAACTCTAAGCAACTAGATCAAACATAAACACAGAGAAAGAGACTCAAAAACAAAGAAAATACTAAGAAAAACAGAAGTAGACATCTACTGATTTCATCCACCTAGTAACCATTCTCTCCTCTGCTAACTCTCCTTTATTTTTCTTTACAGCCTTATCCTTTTTCCACTGCAAGTCCATATGATCTGATGGAGACTGACCCAAATGTGCTGTAAATTAGAATCAACAACAGCACCCATCTTCTAAGCTTAATGATTAAATAATAGAGTAAACATAAAGACTGCAGGGCCAGGGACTTAGCTCAGTGGTTCCAGCATATCCCTTGCAAGTGCAAGGTCCCAAGTTCAATCCCTAGTACCACATATCACATGATCACTCCTGTAATCCCAGCATTTAGGAAGCAGAGAAAGGAGGATTGCTGTGAGTTTGAGGCTTGCCTGGGCTACACAGTGAGCTCAGGGCCAGCCTCAACTACAAAGCAAGACCCTGTCAAAAAAGAAAAAACCAAACACTGCAAAGTACTTACAAGCTCAATATATGTGAGTTATGACTCACAAATCCCTAGGGTCTATCCAGTATCATGCTGGGCCTAAGGAGGCAAAGTATGCATTATAGAAAGGTAAACTATTGAACCATCATGACATGCAACTTTATCATCACTATTACCTTAGTTACTTGCTACAATTCTTTAAACTTTTTATAGTTTTAGCTTTTAAACTATTTAATGTAATTCCAGAAATTTGCTGTTCCCTGAGGAAAAGAACTTCTCTATTTACCCTAAAATTCCTCAGTGGGTTACAAAGGCCTTTGATGAAGGAACTGAGTAACAAGGTCCACAGGCCCTTCATCTGCTCCTAAGAACACTGACTCTTGTCTGGTTTTACAGATCAACACTTGTATGGGAAATCTGAGGAGATATGGGGAACAATGTTAAACCCACTAATAAACCACCTGCTTCAAATGAGACATCAGCACAATGATTAGATTTGGTCATTATTCCTAAGCAAAAGTCACCTAGATTCTCAGCAATGAAATCTTGCTAGCAAAATTATTGGTACTCAGAATTGAAATCACTGCTAGACATAACCCCAATATATTTATATTTCTTTAATTAGATTCAACTCAAAAGCAAAAGTCAGCTGCAAGTAGGCTCCTAAAACCCACAAATACACAAAGATACCTCCAAAATCATCTGCCTTAAGCACATTACAAAATATTCTGAGTAAGATGTGGTGGCTCACACCTTAATTCCAGCTATCTGAGAGACTGAGACAGAGGATCACTAGTTGGAGGCAAGCTTCAACAATTTAGTAAGACTCTGCTTCAGAATAAAAGCAGAAAAAGCTAGGGATATAACTCAGTAGTATAGCTAATCTAACATATACAAGGCTTTCAATTCAATCCCCAGAACTGCCCGAAATAACCACCACCACCACCACCACCACCACCAAAAAAACCCTCAGAAAACTGAAGATCTTTGGCTACTGACTTCATCTTTGAAAGAGAAACAAACCCATGTTGTTTAAATAACACATGTATACACAAAAAATCTGAATTTTACACTCATTTATATTCAAGTTTTACAAATTTACATTCATTTACCACAGCTTAATATGAAAACATATGAATATTGAAAAAAGGCATGAGTATGAACTAAAATTAAGGTCCGTGGTAGCTCAGTGGTACTACGCACCTGCCTGGCAAGCACAAGGTCCTGAGTTCAATCCCCAGTACCACACACACCACACACACACACACACACACACACACACACACACACACACACACACACTAAAACTGTCACCGTTATCTGTTTAATTAACTATCATAAGCCTATTTACTGAAATGAGGAAAACATAATCAATTCAACTGTTGTGAGATCTGTTGAGTACAGATAAACCTACTTTACAGCAAATGCTCAATAAACGGCTGGAAGTTTAGGAGTTTTCCTTAACACAAGAGGAATTTCATTTGACAAAATCTTTTCCAAATAGGCATTTCAGAAAAAGATCAGTGATGCCTCAGGCTGTAACTGGCTATCGTGAAAGACTTAAAGGAGTTACTGTTTTGTTGTTGGTTTTTCCTCTTTTTTTTTTTGTACTTTGACTGCAAAATTGTCTATATAAACTAGGCATAGTGGTATACAACTATAATCAATCCCAGTAGCCTACGAGGCTGAAAGAAGAGGATCAACAGTTCAAGTCTAGCCTGGGTAATTTAGCAACTTTGCCAGATCTAATCTTAAAATAAAAAAATAAAAAAAGCTGAGAATGTAGCTCAGTGTGGAGACCTTGGGTCCAATCCTTAATACTACAAGAAAAAAAAGTGTATTTACTACAAAAGTGAAAGTTTAATTTTGAGTTTTTCCAAATGTGAACAAGTAAAAGCTTATGAGGGTAATAGCCATTGACAAATTCAGGCCAGGAACAATAACTAATTGCATTCTATAATGTATCTTAGGAAAGCAAGTAAGCATTCCTTGAGGAATGTTTTAGTATAACCTGATTATTGGAAAGTAGTGTAGTGTAACAGCAAGCTCTGTATCTTTGTTAGGTCTCAGGCAGTTAGTGTGCATAGCAGCCTCACAAGTCCCTAGGTAAAAATTAAGGTAACATCCACAAAAGCCAAAACTCTACTATTCTAACCAAACATCATACCATTCTCCAAAACAGAAATCCACATTCCCTTCACGAACTGCTCACCATTTCAGCTTTATCTCCTGCATTTTGCCACATCTCAACCAACCACTCTATCCATAACAAACCAGACTGTAACTCTGATTTCAATGTACTCTGTGCCCTCTTTGCACTCTATCTTCTCCACCTGAGCCCACTTTTACTCACCATGTTAAGGTCCACGTCAGTCCCAGCCTATTCTAATCCCCACTGCATCTGTGTATCTATACAGATATGCACCTCCCCACTCCCACATACATAATCAACTCTGAATTAGATACCCCAGACATAACAAATGAACCTATTAGTTTTTCAGGAACCTCTGAAGGAAAAGCAATGGTTTTCAAAATCCAAGAAACAAATAGATTGGCAAATCAAAATTTAAATATTTTAATTAAATACAAGATATAACATTTCACCTAGATTACAGCTATTGAAGTTTCACATAGACTTAAATGTGAGATATAAAATTGAAGTAGAAGTTCTGAAAACCAAAGGTCAGAAAAGGTCTTAAGCCATGGATAATGGCACTTTCCTGTAACACCAGCATTTAGGAGGCTGAGGTACAGCTGCCTGGGCAACTTTAGTTAAACCCATCTCAAGGGGGAAAAAAAAGCTGAAATTGGGCTGGGGATTTAGCTCAGTGGTTCCAGCACATGGCTTGTAATCACAAGGTCCCAAGTTCGATCCCTGGTAACCACATACCACCATTTGCCGACAGCCAAGAGTTCTCTGGAGAATATAAGAAACAATTAACTTTAAAAAAAAAAAAAAAGCTGAAAATGCTCTGATCAGTTCTGTGCTTACAGGTTTCTGTACTTCCATACCACAACATTTTAAGGACCACTGGAACCTGAATTCCCTACAATTTAAGAAAATTTTTAATTTACCCAACATAAACCAAAAATTCATAACCAAGAATTTACACTCACATACAATCATCACTTGCTGGTCCTTTCTAGACTTACCTAGTCAGTTTTATCAGTTTCCATTTGCCTCATCTCTCTTGATCATGCTTAGGTTCCTAAGGAAACTGTGTCCCTCTTTCAGTCTAATCTAGTTTCAGCACAGCATTAGTCCTGACATGGTTGGAGAATGGGTACTAATACTGTAGATGTAAATAGCAGGGCCACCTAAGCATTTCTTGCCAAAGTAACAAATTCTAATAGAAACCAACTTTTATTAGTCTCAGTTTTAAAAGTCCAAAACACCTCACCAAAGTGGCACAACCCTATTAATTTGAGGTACTTGGGAAATTAAAGCAGGAAGATTTCAAGTTCAATATCAGCACAGGCAAGTTAGCGAGACCCTATTTTAAAATTACAGATAAAAGGGGTAGGAATATAGTCCTGTAGTAGAGTGCTCCTTATACTTGAGCTCCACCAAAAAAAAATTAAAATTAATTAAAGCTTATACTAAGCTAGGCATGAGGTGTAATCCTAACACTCTGGGAGGCTAAGGCAGAAGGATCACAAGTTTGAGACCAGTTTGAGCAATTCAGCAAAATCTTATCCACAGATATAAAGTATTAAAGGGAAGGGAGAAGATTGGCTATTGGTAGCAGGCAAAAAGAGTTTGGCGCGATGTCTCACACTATTTAGCTGGTACAACCTACCAAGAGGCCAGAAGGCTGAACTTACGCTGACTCTGAATCTGTTAATGAATGCATAAAAGGTGTTTGTAAAAGGTATGAAGAGCATCTGAACAGAATGAACCCCAACAGTCCCTCTACTACATATGGTATCAGTCAACTGTTTGATTTTTATCGTTGATCTGGCAGATCTCAATTGCCTTGCTTACCAGGCTGATACTCAAATACACCAGCCTTATAACAAAGACTGATCAAAGAGAAGATCTATGTGCTCCTTCACTGGCAGGCCCAACAGGCTGGAAAATAATTAATTGAGTTGGAAACATTAGGGGACTAGGGGGGCTTGGAGCACAGCCTGTGTATGGTGTGCTGTAGCAGGAGTTTTGTTTTCTAGTAACCCTGTTCCCATTTTGTTACACTCTGGCCAGAATTGAATGTATTATATGAAATGTAAGATATTAGCATCTTTTCAATCCAAAACCTCCTTTTCCTTTTTTTTTTTTTTTTAAGTTTTTTGAAACAGGGTCTCACTTTGTAGTTCAAGCTTGTCCTAAACACACTATGTAGCCCACGGTGGCCTTGACCTCAAGGCAATCCTCCTGCCTCTGGCTCCTCAGTACTGAGATTACAAGTATAAGCCATCACACCTGGCACTGTGGTATGTGGTACTGGAATTTGAACTCAGGAACCTGCACTTAGTAGGCAGATGCTGAACCACTGAGCTAAATCCCCACCCCTTAAACATTTTTATGATGATTCAGATGAAAGTTGTTCCCTGTCAGTGTTAGTTCCAGTCCTTCAAATTGTTCATATCTGCTTTACTGTACTAATCTTTTGAAGATGGGGTAGGGAGTGATGATACAGTTTAGTTATATTCTCAAGAAAAAGTCTTATAAATAAACGTTCTTTAGTTTAAAAGGGCAGGGGGATGCAGCTCAGTGTGAGGACCCTGGTTCAACTCTCAGTACCTAAAAAATTAAACTCTAGAAGAGTCCTTTCCAATAGAAATTTTTACAATAATGAAGCATTATATATCTACACTGTCTATCCAGCAGCCACTAGCTACATGTAGCAATGGAGTACTTAGAAGACAATGAGTATGACTGAGAAGCTAAATTTTTAACTTAAGCTACAAAAGGTTAATGGTTAGTCTACTGAACACTGCAAATCTAGAATTCATCCCTTCTTCAAAATTTGTGAGGCCAGGGCCATGGATTTAGTGGTTCTGGCATCTGCCTGGTAAATGCAAGATCCCAAGTTGGTACCATATACCACAATGTCAAGCATGGTGGCTGACCCCTGTAATCTCAGCACTTGGAGGCAGAGACAGGAGGACTGCTGTGAGTTCGAGTCTGGCCTGGGCTACACAGTACAACCCTGTCTCAAAAAAAATAAAAAATTTGCTAGGCTACATTCTGTGCAGAAAGACAGAGATAGAAAGACAAACAGAGAGAGAGAGAGAGAGAGAGAGAGACTGTATTACAGAGAGAGAGACTGAGATTGTATGTGTTGAGGGGGTATAAACCTGGTACATATTAGGCAAATGTTATACCACTAAGCTACATCCTCAGTCTTTTGTATTTATTCACTTTTTAAATGTTTGGACAGGGTCTTAGCAAATTGCCCAGACTTGTATTCAATTTATTATCTCCTGCCTCAGCCCCCCAAGAAGCTATTTAAGTGTGCATCAATATGCCTAGCTTTTCCTACAGCCTTAAAGAAAATGTAATATGAAAATGATCAGGGTACAATTATTTATTATCTAACTTACTATCCAATAATTAAAAATAATTATATCAACTATTATATAGTTGATATATATAGTTATATAGACTACTATACCACCACCCTGAAAATGTAGCCACTTATTTCTTCAAACGCCGTTAATCCTGTCCACACTGTATCAGGTCTAAAGCCTAGAAAATACAAGCAAGAGTAAGACTGATCTAATTATCAGAGAATGGCAGTTTAGAGAGGTACAGAACAGATCCAATGACTAGAGTCAAACCATCTGAATGTATTTTATGCCACTCCATTGTACACTTAATAACAGATAAAATGGAAAATTTTATTATGTATATAATTATTTTTAAAAGACTGAAGCATATTGAAAAGATCAGCATGTTAAAAAACTTAACTGGAGACATACTGAAGTAATATAGTGCCGTAAGAGAATACACTTTTACATCAAAATAGGTTTGAATCCTAGCACCAACTGCTTACTGTGTTCACTTAGAAAGCGACTTCACCTCTGAGCCAATTTCCTCATCTACAGACTTTATAAAGATCTAATGACAGGGTCACTTAAGTCAGTGAAATCCTTTCCAATTTTTAGAGCCCCTCACCCTTAACTCCATCCATTTTCCAGACTCCTTGTAAAAATGAATGGCGTAAGCAGACCAGAGAAGCAATACATCTTCTTTTTCTTTTTTCTTTCCATAACAAGAATCAGCTGGCCAGATCACAATCTGTGATACAGTCTAGTTTTATAGCCAGATACAGGACCACTTTTCTTTGGATTGGCTGAGCATTAAATTCACAGCTGCTTCTTGCCTTTCTATCCAATTGGGCTACTAGCTTTTGTTTTTCACAGGCAACCTGACAAACCATACTACAGGAACAAGAGAAAATGCTCTTGAATGCAGGGACATAACACCACAAGTTCACACAGCAAAAGCTGACTGCCAGAGAAATAGTTCCCCTTCTCCACTTTTACAAATGTCAAGGTCACATTTTAAAAACTGCCAACAGAAACAATGCCCTTTTCCTAATGTCATTTTTTTCAACACAAAACATAAAGAGCAAAAAAAAAAAAATTTAAGCACAAAGGTTGGGTGGGAGGGAGTCAAGGATTCTTAATTATATAACCTATTATGCCAACATATTTGCTCAGCATAAATGTGGTTTACCAGAAGGGTCTATATTTCTATGGAAACATTAATAACTTCCATCTATCTGATCAACCTACATCACCTTTTGCATCATTTTTACAGCTTCTACCTTTGTAATTATAGCCTTGAAAGTAGGCTGAAGGCAGAAAAGCCAACCCAAGATTAAGACATTTCAATTTTAAAATGTTAACAAGAAAACATAAAAACAGTACATAGCTTCAAGGCTGTGGCCACAAAATCAGAAGGTGAAAACAGTTTACAAAGGCAATTCAGTTTGCCAAGTCAGAGGTCATTAGTGTTTGTAAAGGAAAAAATAGTACATGTATTTTTCAGAAAACTATATACACTAATGAGCCTCTGACATTTTTCATTTACAATTTCTGGTTCTCTGGAGGATTAAAAGGATTGATGAAAACTCTATTCAGCATGGAGATGAAAGAAATTTCAATATATATGCATACAAGAAAACATAAAATAATGCTATTTCCATTTATCGAATCTTTACTATATGCCAATCATCAGCTTGATGTTTTGTATGAATTCCTACTGCAAAATAGCTATAATTATTTCATCAAAGAGACTGCTCTATTATAAGAGCAATAAAAGTCAAAACAAGAGAACTGCTACTCCGAACATCTGGGCTAAGAAACCTCTACATTTGCACAGTGCATAATTTGCAACAGGAAAGGGAATGTAGCATAATTTCAAAGGGCAAACCACAACAGCAGAACCTTAAAGTTCAAGAAACAACCACATCTCAGTTGAGACCATTTACAAATCTCCTCCTGAATAATCCAAGATGCCCATGTCAGAAGTAGCTACTAGTTTCTTTGGAAAAATTATAAGTTGGTCTCAGCAGGGCTGGGAAATAGTGGAGTTTTGTTTTGTTTTTTTAAAATTTATTGTCTTTTCAAAAATGGACAAAAGTTTTTTAAAAAGCTGAAAAGATCAAGGAGTTTGTTTGCACATGGGCAGAGAGCTTTTGAAGACACTTTAGAAAGTGCCTCATACTATCCTCAACAGATGGTTTGATGGAACAGTAGAAGCCAGTGCTTTTCAATAAATCCATTAGTGAGGAGCAGATGTAAGTTAAAGAGATGGTCCAGGGGCCAGGGATTTAGCTCAATGGTTCCAGCACCTGTCTTGCAAGCACAAGGACCCGGGTTCGATTCCCCAGTAATCACATACAATCATGCCCAGCACCAATCAATACCACATACCACAGTGCCAGGTGTGGTAGCTCATGCCTGTAATCCCAGCACTCAGGAGGCAGAGACAGGAGGATTGCTGCAATGTGAGTTTGAGGCTGAGCTCAAGGTCAGCCTGAACTACCAAGCAAGACCCTGTCTCAAAAATAAAAAATCTACCCTAAGAAAAGAGAGAAAATTGTACAAAATTTTAAGGCACTAAAATTTCAGTTACAAGGGAATGATTAACTTCTGATAATAGCTGGGGACTTAGCTCAAGTGGTACTGCACCCACCTTGGAAGCACAAGGGCCCAAGTTCGATCCCCAGTGCCGCAAAAAATAAAAGCAACTTACAATATACTTACTCAATAAGCATTACAAGTTTATAATGCCAAATACCATATAGTACTATGATTTAAAATGTGATATAGAACTGTACTCTCAGAATGAGCTCAGATTTATCCAGTACTGTGCACATGGAGGAACATATGATGGTCTACTTTCTCCAAGGGATTATGCCCAAGGGTGGTCATTACAGCACATTTTCCCCATTCAAACTTTCTGGTTAAAAATATATTGTTTTGGCAGAGGGTTTAGCTCAGTAATTTCAGTATCTGCCTTGCAAGCACAAGAACTGAAGTTTGACTGGATAACCACATACCACAATGCTGGGCATGGTGACTCACAGCCACCAGCAATCAGTACCAGACACCACAGTGCCAGGTGTGGTGGCTCACGCCTATAATGCCAGCACTGGAGAGGTAGGTGCAGGAGGACTGTTGTGAATTTGAGGCTTGCCTGGGCTACATAATGAGCTCAGGACCAGCCTGAACTACAAAGTGAGCCCCTCTCACAACAAACAAACAAACAAAAAAAGTGTGTGTGTGTGTGTGTGTGTGTGTTGTTTTTAAAACAGAAATGCATAATTTTTTAAATCCTTAAAACAAAATGATTTGTCTAAATTCTACAAACAGCTAGTTCAACATAAGAGGAAAAAATACTAGGCATTCTCTAAATGATTTTTAAATTACTATCTTATTAGAAACAAGATTTTGAGCACTGGGGCCGGGGATATAGCTCAGTGGTTCCGGCGCTTGTCTTCCAAGCGCAGGGACCCGGGTTCAATCCCCGGTAACCACATAACAATACTGGGTGTGGAGACTCACCCCAGCGGCAACCAGTACCACATACCACAGTGCCGGGCATGGTGGCTCACGCCTGTAATCCCAGCACTTGGGAGGCAGAGGCAGGAGGATTGCTGTGATGTGAGTTGGAGGCTGAGCTCAGGGCCAGCCTGAACCACGGGGAGAGACCCTGTCTCAAAAAAACCTTAAAAAAAAAAAAAAAAAGATTTTGAGCACTTATCTTTCTGGCAGACTAGATTACTCATTAATACCTAAAGTTCAATCCCACCTATAGGATCAGAAATCCGTTGTGTTACAATACATATCTTTAATCTTTCACTTCAGGATCTTCCCAATCTGAAGTAAAGCTAGTTAGTAATAATTAGAAATAATTAGAAAATATGAAAAGACTATCCAACCCAGAATCCAGATTCTCAGGAAGCTGACGCAGAAGGATCATTTAAACCCAAGAGTTCAAAACTAATCTGGGCAACACTGTATAATCTGAGATTAAAAAATAAAAAAGACTATTAAAATTTGGTGAGTATGTTTATAACACTACAGAAATACTAAGGATATGCTTCACAAACAAAATTAAGGGGGAAAAGAGATGATAAGGGATAAAAAGAAAAAAGTAAATATAGACAGATTATCTCAACCACCTCCTTTGGATATCCTTACCCCCTACTGGCAAATATTTTTCCCAAGGCAGGCACAAAAAAGATGAAAATTCTATATAGGTGCAGTCTAGCACATTCTTTCCTAAATTAAGTCAAGATTCAGGAAATGCCTACGCTGGTACATCCATACTACACATTCTCATTTCACCTGTACTTCCCAACTGAGTCCCCCACATACACCCTTTTAGCGATGTAAGGATTCATATTGGGGTTGAACATAAGACACCCAAGCTTTTTTTTTTTTTTTTAATTTTAAGACCGGGTCTCACTACATCACAAAGCTGGGTTTGAATTTATAATCCTTACACCTCAGCTCCAAGGGTGCTCAGATTACAGTTATATACCACAACTGGAACTTTCAATTTCAGATGAGACTCTCTCCTGCACCACAGAGA
The DNA here is from genome assembly GCA_004026965.1 of Petromus typicus. NCBI lineage: Eukaryota > Metazoa > Chordata > Mammalia > Rodentia > Petromuridae > Petromus > Petromus typicus. Next base: position 1,238 of record PVIR01024839.1, on the reverse strand, counting down.
CATCTATCCAAATGCCTCCTGTAAATATCTACTAGGCTATCCTAGTCAAACTTAAGCTCATCAAACATAAGATGTCAAACTGAACCTATTATTTTCTCTTTAAAACTTCCAGTCTTCCCCACTTAAGTTCCAGATATCACCAACTCACATACCCAAAACCAGATATCTCTAGGGATGGCTCCTAGGCATCTATTTCACCAGCCTCCCTTGGAGTCCTCATCCTAGTCAATCTAATCAGTCACCAGAACATTTATATTCTCTTAAATGTCCAGAGACCTGGTCTGAGCCTTCTAATCACACAAAATCATAGACTTAAAACTGGTCTTCCCACCTATCACATCATAAAATTTAGATTCCCTAATCATTCAAGAATCCTATTGGCTGGGAAGCAGAGGCAAGCAGATCACCCAAAGTTCGAGGGCAGTCTGGACTATATCAATCAGTACCAGATACCACAGTGCCATGTGGTAGTATTTGAGAGACATGAGTTTTAGGTACCAAGAGTCTAAGCCATTTTGGTAAACTAGAACGATACACCAGTGAGTTCAATCTCCAATGCCAGAAAAAAAAAGTTGTAATCACGCATATTAGGGGTTACAGATCATATAGTGGTAGTATTTGATAGACATGAGTTATAGGTATCAAGAGTCTAAGCCATTTTGGTAAACTGGAACGATACACCACAAATCACCCCTAATCTTTTTCATTCCCCATTTTACAAAGGGAAAAAATACCTGCAGAAAATAACAGTGATAGTATTTCTGTGATTTAAATACTACCATGGTCCCAATGGTCTCAGAATTTTCCTGATCTAAATATAGGAGCAATAGGACTTCCTTCTTAAGGTTGCTACAAGGGTTAAATGAAATAATAAACACTCTAGACAGTACCTGGTACATAGTAATGCCCAATACAAATTATCCATTATCTCATAGTGACAAAATCATTCTGATCCTCACCCTCCAAATCACAAATACAGAACTTGGGAAATATTTAATGAAAAAAATCTAAACCATTTTGCAGCAGATCTAACGAAATTGTTCCATTCTGTGCACACATAAAGAACAGAAATTTTTATTAAATCATCCCTCAGAGCGATTACTGAGATGTCAGTTTCTTGACCAGGTATTCTTTTCCTAGCATTCAGGGAAAAACTGTTATCTGAGGTCAATCACTCAGATCTCAATGTCCCAACTAATGTAACAATAAGGTTGTATGCAGTACTAGTCTACTCTGCT